>JAJLXV010000197.1:0-26449 GCA_030571435.1 Myxozyma mucilagina | reverse complement strand
CCCAACATTTGAGCCATGGCAGTCATGAACAGCTATCAATATACAAATAATTGGCATCCAAACAAAAAACAACGTAGATATTATTGTATTTTATGTTTTGTACTGCGATTAAGCAGTCGTTGAAAGGTACATAGACATTTGCATGTAAATTCAGACTTTTCAATGATCTAATTTTCAATACTTTAGACGAGCTTAAGGCACCATAAGGGTTGGAATGCAGAGAAAGCATAAAAAAAGTATGATGCACATCTGCTCTTACTATGATCTAACTTTTGTTAAATAACAAGTAATATATAAGGCAGTTGGAGGCTTAAATCTACGAAGAAAGGGGATTTATTAGCTGGAGCAAAAAAATCTTAAAGGCAATGTAGTATCTACAGACCAGCAAAGAACTATTGATTAATGTATCCAAATAATACAAATTAGCTTCAATCTCTGGTAATTATTATTCAAATGAATGTGTTGCTGTAAGAAAAAAATAGATTATGTGGTTGCTGTTTAAGGAAATCTGCCGCTCACTGATATCAGCCGCTGACTGATAAAGTACGTTATGTCAAAACAAAAACCGCTTCCCATTATATACACACTCCCACTATCGTACATACATCTAAATTTTTCTAACAGTACTGCATGGTATACGCATTAACCACAACAGCGGTTGCAGTCTGAACGTTCATACTTCTCACAACGCCCACCTGTTTAATTTCCACTGCACAATCCAGCTCTCTTAAAAGCTCCGGAGAGATTCCCTCCTTTTCTTTTCCCAAAATTAACACGACCTTCTCAGGGAACTTCAGATCAGTCGTAAGAACTACGCTATCATCTGTTTGCTCAATTCCCCAAATTTCATATCCATTAGCTTTGCATTCCCTGAGATATTCGGGAATTGCTGGTACCGGAACTTCTTTCATAGGCATCCATTTATCTGCGGTTACGGCCACAGATTGAAAGTCTCTGCTTCGAACCATATTCATGTCCGGAATGCACAATAACTCAGCGCCCAAGGCGTCAGATAAACGACAAATTCCACCGAGATTGGGAGCTTTGTCTACTAGCGAAGCAAGAACAATCATATGACCTTTCGTTGTTCGTACTGGACGAGGTGTCGAAATTCGTGTATTTGATTTTGTCTGTATAGCTGTCGAAGTAGCTGAATTTTCTGCTTTGATTTCAGTAGGCGCAACTGAAGGCCGTGATAACTTAGCAGATAATTTCGTTGAGACCTGCGACGTGTCTGACGAATATTGCAAAGGAAGCACTGGCACTCGCATATCATCATTCGGAAATGTACTCATCGTAAACATTGAGGCAGTAAGTTCTTGACGGGGTAACTTGATCTGATTGTTCACATTGGAAGAAGTGAAACCACAAATTGACAGAATGTTGTAATCTGAAGTAATATCCCACAAGACGTCTTCACCATAACTAAATGTTCCAAAAGTTGGGCTAACCAGTACGTGCTTCTCTAACGTTAAGATTGCCGTTTTCATGCCTTCAGGGAATGACGAAGAGTTCATGAGTGGTTTCATGCCCATTAGCAGTGAAGTTGCGCTGTGTCTAATAACGGCCTTGTTACTTGTTGCAAACGCAATCAGCAACGGACATAATTGACTCTCTAATTCAGTAAATGCGTCGCAGCTTTTGTCTGTAAAAGTCTTTCGAGCTAAAAGTACTGCAACTGTAAGGATACTTGCTAAATAGCGAGGCTTATCTTCAGGAGAATTCAACGACTTCCAAATAGCGACATCAACCATCTCTTTGTCTTTGCTAATGTAAAGTAGCCTAGACAGAATCCACTCTAAAGAAGTTCTTACACGCGGACTAAACTCAATCTTCAAAACATGCAGAATTCGGTTAATGTAGTCAACTCTCGAAGATTCTGTGATGAAATCTGATACTAATAAAAACAACTCTGCTAAGCAAACACGATGAACTTCAGACGCTGCTTCGCCCATTGTTGGTTCAAACAGTGACGGTTGTGATTCCGTAATGGCATTTAGCACAGACTGCATAAATTCCTTGGAAACAGCGTTGTGACCTAATATAATGGCTGTATGAGCTTTTCCCAAAGGTTCAGGTATCAACTTGATATCCCCAAGTCCATCATCTAGACAGACTTGCACAGCTGGCTCATCAATAACAAACAAATTATCACGATTTTGTTGAAAACAGTACAAGTCAACAAGAGCATCAGCAATCCATTGGCTTTTATTGAATTCACTGGGATATTTATTCAAAAAATGGTGGAAGCAGCGCCCTAAAGTAGGAAGGAAAAGTCTTCTCGCATAGCCCATGTGGATTACTTCATGAGAAATCTGAGCTAAACGGGTACGAAGCTCATCATTTTTCGTAGATGAGTATGCTAAAAATTCAGGGTTAAACAGAAGCTCGATGACAACAACACCAACAGATTGTTGTTGCGCGGTTAAATTTCCGTCAACAGCATTATCCCAAATTTCAAGTGCAATTTCAATCACGTCGGCATAAGACTGCGAATCAATAGAGTGCAGAGTGTCTTTGATGAAATTTGAGTAAATAAGCAAGTACTCCGCAGTATGATAATTATCCAAGGTCTTCTTGATGGACAAAATGACAGACAGAATTTCATAGTTTTGCTCGTTTTGAAGGCTTATGATGCTCAAAGCAAAAACTTGCTTACAGAGCTCGTAGAAATCACGCGACGAAGCACGGCTAAAAACTGTTAGTTGCAAGAGACCCACAAGAATGAGAAAAGCTTACTTTCTATGAACGTCAGACTGTGAAACAGAGCCATAGTCATGCAAAATGGATGCCAATTTCTGTACAAATCTAGAAGACAAGAGTCGTGTCGCAGATCGATCCACATTCAAGAAAGTAGCCACAGTTTTAAGTAAGAGTGACAGCTCGTCTGCGCTATCAAGTGAAGGATAGTTTTCGATCTTATCTACCAATTTGAGACAGAGGTTGGATGCCAAAGAATTGACTTCCGCATCATTTTTACAATAGTAGATTTCGTTAAGATATGTGATCAATGCATTATAATCTGACCTATCACCCTCAGGTATTGCCAGAAGCAAATTTTTCACTAATACTAATCGTCTCAGATCGTACGATTCAGTCAAAGTGCGTGTGTCTGTCTCGTTGTATGCAAGCGTCAACAATGAACAGAAATAACATTTTCTCTGCAGGGACGCACTATCATCATCAAGCACCTTAATGAGATGTTTGGGAGCTGAGTTGCTGAGTGACCAGAAAATTCTGCAATATTGTTTAAGGTCATCATTATCATTATTCAGTGCGTCTTGAGAAGATAATTGTAAAAGTGTAGTTTCCACCAAACGACTGAACGTGTCTGTTTGATCATGTAGCTTCAGCCACTCAATAATGTTTGACACTGCATCATTGGGGTTGTCATAACTGCTAAGTGCATTATCAACATAGGTTTTAGTCGACACCAGCTTTGCGCTCAAGCTTAACCGAATTCTGCTGACGTACTGACCAACAATTTTTTTCAATGTGAAGTTATCGTATTTCAACTTCATGAATTTGCACAATCGCGCATCGACTTCCGTCTCGAGAGTATCAATTATACTGTTTGCGGTTTCCTTGTTCACTATCAACAATAAAATTCCGCGCAAAATATATATATAAAGCGCTTCAAATCTCCTTTTATTCTCATCTGCAACAATAAAATCTAATAAGCGGCACACGACAGAAGTAGAGTATCCTGAGGCTATTATAATGCGTGAGACAAATATGCTGATTAATTCACCATGTGCACAGTAGTAGGTTTGATCATTTGTGATATCGACAGTAAAGAACGACGTCTGTCCTATGAAATCCAAAAGAATGGTTGCGAGCTCTTCGATAGAACCCTTAAATACAGTAAGCTGAGAGGTAGATAAACTCAATAAGAACTTTGCTATCTCGACACGAACCGAAGCCAGAGATGACGCCAGACAGATCTTTATTAAGCACATTGGCCATAGTACAGGAATAAGTGGCTCTGTACTGTTTTTAGGTATTGAAATAATTTGCGTCAAATCTGAAAGTGAGCCTTGAAGTTGGTGCAAAGATGCATCAACACCAACAATCTTAGCGAGTGTAAAAAACTTTGACCATGTCTGGAGCAATCGACTTTTATTTTTCATCGAGAAGGTCAAGATGCTGAAATGATATCATTAGTTTTTGTTGTTAACTAGAAAGTTGCAACTTACTCTGGAACATTAATGTCTTCATCAATGAGATACACACTTTTCTCCAAAACGTACAGGCTTAGTTTCTTTTGCTCTGGCGACCCTTCCACCAAATGTTGCGCTAGACCAGACCAATATGACACTCTCTGGAAGAGTTGACTACATCGGTCTGAACTAACAAACCGATCTAACTCCACAGCGGCAGTAAGAAAGTACAGAGCAGGTGTCGTAAATATACGCAAATGTAGCAATATGCCGTCTAATACAGTTGAAGGTTGCGCGTGGCAGAGCAGTGTATTCAGAATTTGAGGAAATAACGCTAACTTATTCGCTTTGGCCGCAACTTTTTTGTTGTCTATGAACTGAAATGCGTAAATCATTGTTGAGATACTTAGTAGCTCAGTAGGGTCCAAATCAACAACATCTTTTTGATTGAAAATTTGATCCAAGAAGGTAAAGACGGAATCAAGTTGATATGACTCTTCCAAAACATTTACTTCATCAAATGATACATTTGACAGCAGCTCCTCAACGTAGCTCTTTGAATTCTTCGCAAAATGTAAATCATCAGTTTCCAAAGCTTGCAAGCAAGTTTTTGCGATTCTGCAAAGGACTGCTGTGCAGTACTCGAGTGATTGAATGCGGATAGAAGGCACTTCTCGCGCAATTAATGAAATAGCTGCTAGCTTTTCAACATCAGTTTCGCACGCAAAATTACTGGAAAAGCTGCGTAAATTGATAATCACAGAATTAATTTCATCGTCACGCGGAAATTCACTATTTTGTTCTCGTTTCTCTGTAGCTACCTTGAGCAAAAGTAGTAGACTTCTAGTTGTCTCTTGTAAGTCTGCTGTTGATATAGTAGAAAGACTTTTGCTTAATTTTGTCGCTAAATCAATACATTGTTTCTCTGAAAGAATCGTGGTAACCGTCGACAGTAGCTTCAAATCTGAATTCATATTGCACACTAGACACCTTCAACACCTAAGCTCGTTTGGTGAAATATATAAAAACCTAACTATATACAACTCGTAAATTCCGCAAACAGTGACTACTTCATCTAGCTCATGTAATACAGTTCTTCCAATTCAGAAAAGGATGAAGCTCGACCTTTGCTCTTTTGCGGTTTCCCAAATTTTTTTGGGACGAACAAATTTAAAGTTTAAATATCGGAGAGATGAGCTTTCACTTATGGAAGTTTGCACTGAGTTTCCTTTTTTTTGTACTGATCAAATATTCAGCTTAAAAATTTCAGGGATTATACTGCTAGACTATGTATACCGTACAAAACAATCTAAGACCTCATTGTTTGATTTTTTTGGAGTTCTTTGTTGTCACGGGTCCTTCTTGTTGCCTTTACATTTCTACAGCTAACTGTGAAAAATAGATTTGAAAGATTCTCGCAGTGGATGAGCAATTGCCAATGCAGTAGATCGTGAGCTATATTTCAGACTACTTTATTATGAATTCATTCTATAAACTTTTATTTCATGGCTAATAAACCAAAAGTACACGGAATAGTTTATTTCCAATCCCAAAACTAAACAAAGGTAAACGAAATTTAATTGACATTAATTCTGGAAAATTTACAGCCACACACAAATTCAATCAACACCAATAACTATCCAGCAAACATACTCTTCTAAGCAGTTTTTTTGAGAAAAAGGGAGATAATAAATTATATTACGTAATAATATTAATACCATATTGAACTTATTCCAATCAATCTCATCAGTGAAAACACACTACAACACATAAGGACAGCCACACAGACACACACACACGCACACATACACAAAGATAAAAAAAAAAGCTAAAAAATCTTCGCACATGTGAACAATCTTCAAGAAAGCCAGACAAGTCAATTGCGTTATTAAAAAATAATAGATACGCGTCAACATTATGAAGCCATACAAAAAGGAAAAAAAAAAACCAAAAAAATGGAACATAGGGAGATAGAGTAAGACTCAAAAAAAAAAAAAAATTTCGACAGGATATGAACATAAATATGAACATTATGAAACATTCTTAGAAATGCGGCTAGACGAGAAAATGTCGCAGTCAAGACTCGACAGAGAAAAAGACAAAAAAAAAAAAAAAAGAAAAAAGGAAAAAAAAGACAACGCTGCTTGATAAACTCCAAGCAACTATAAATCACAAAAAAAGTAAAACTCAACTTTTTTCAAAGAGAAAGAGACACTACTTCCAATATACTGAGTGTCATCTTTCATCCAACTGATATGGATATTCGAAATAAATAATAGGAGAAAAAGAATTAATATCCAAAGATAACACAATTCTCAACAATAAAGAGAAAAAATGAACACAAAAGAAACTTTTGAAAGAAGAAAAAAAAAGGAAACTTTTTTATTACCACAAACCACGTGTTAACAATTATAAATTGCCAATAACGTCAAAAAAGAAAAAAAAACCCGAGAAAATGAAATAGAGAAAAAAAATTACCCGCAAGAACCACACTTACCAACACCATCTCCAATATCCCTCACCCAAAGAAGAGAAAACCTCTCAACATCCTCAGCACGCCGCGGCAGCAGGGCCATTCCACAACATAGAGACAGGCGCAGTCCCCGGACCGGAACCAGGACCAGTGTTATACGCAGTGTTCCACGAAACAGAGGGAATGGTAGGTTCGAAAACGCAGTAGTGACATGTACAATGTTGCGCCATATGCGATGATTGTATAGGATGATGAATCAATGACGGTGCTTGACGAGGCTTTGTTTGCTGCTGCTGCTGCTGCTGCTGAGGGAATGGAAGTGAGAAGGACGACATGGGAGCTTGGAATTGAGTAGAAAGATGAGTTTGAGCATGAGACGAGGGTTGAGGGAGAGGCAAAGGTAAAGGAAGAGGTAGAGGTAAAGAGAAATGAGGTAAAGATGGGGGTGGCGTAGAATACGGATTCTGCTGATAAGAACTGTATTGCGACGAATGAGCCGGTTGAGAAATGCGCGATGAGTATTGAGTAGGTTGAAAGTCAAACGGATGTAAAGATGATGATTGCTGGCGAGTGTACTTTGAGTCAGACCAAGGACTCACTGGCGGCGATGTGAAATCTAACCAATGATCATGCCATTTATTCCACAAGAGCAAATCAGCGTCTGAAATATTAAGATCCCAGTTTACCAACTTGAGCCACGCAGATTCAACGGTAGTAAGATCTTTAATAGGAAGTCCCGTAACTTCACCCCATGACTTGTTGGTAAAAGTGTTGTCGTCATTAAATTTATTCGCGAGGATGAGGGAGACGATCAAAAGATGATACTGAGCGTAGTTATCAGCGGACGATGGCATTTGTATATCACACCGCTTGGAAAGGTACACAAGAGCTAGGATGACAGTAGACCTGGGAAGACGGGTAGATGTTAAAAGTTGCAGAATGAACTTAACAAGAGCACGAGACGGTCCGACTTTGACAGCCATGATGCGGGTGGACATTGTGCAAAGGAACTCAGCCATGACGTCAATATCGTAGTCTAATTTAGAGGACACGCCGCCAGCACAAGATGATGACGAAGAGTCATTTGCTTTTGCGTCAGAGACAGAATCAAAAGGCTGAGAAGTGTGACGGGTCGAGGTTGATTTAACGGCAGGTTTTTTCATGGACCAACGTGGGTCGTCGGAAAGTGGCAGTGGCGGCATTCGGGGTGGTTGCATCCAGTGCTGAGACCCCAGATATGACGGAGCAGAGTCAGGTACGTCGATCAAATGCTTCCTGTAAACCGGCCAAGCAGTAGACACAGATGAAGACGAAAAAGAGACCGAAGAAGAGACAGAGGAAGAAACAGGAGGAGGAAGAGTAGACTCTGGAACATAGGGTGGGAATATAGGGTTCGGATTGATGTTGAGGGAAAGATAGGGAAGACGACGATGATGATGCGAAACGTGAAGGAGATAGTCTGCCGCAGCAGCGGAGGAGTGGCCTCCAAGAGAGAATTCAGCGACCATTTGAGAAGGAATAGAATAACTGCAAGATGTCGTCAGTACAAACAGTGCCTAAAAAATAAAAGCAGATATTACGAATACGCACTGGCAAAGTTTTCGGGAAGGCCAAAAACGACCGACGACCAAAACGTGCGTCAAGAACCGTTCAGAACTGTAGACGCAACAAATCCATAAACGGGGTTCTTTGTAAGGTCGCTGCGATTATGAGAGGGTATTCGAGGAGAAAAGGTGTGAAGAGACGAGGGCGGGAAAAGGCTTTGTTCAGTGAAGAAGAGCCGAAATACGCCGTCCAAGTGCACGCAAAAACATATATCGAATAAGAAACAGTCGATAATATGCCAAATACGCACAAAAAACTAATAAACAACAAAAACAAATAAAAACAAAGATAAAACGACCGGAGCCGGTCGAGTCAAAAGCAGCGGTGCTGCGCTCTGAGGAAGAAAAGATAACTTCGCGGCCGGCAGAAACTTATTACTTTGGAGCCCTAACCTCTGTCATACGTGTTGGCAGTACTCAGTCAGGTACGAAAAAGTGAAAAATGGCCAATCCAACTGACGTAAAAACAGACAATAGTAAACAAATGACTATACTTTTAGAATATGTGAAACAACACAGCATATCGAAAAAAGAACAACAGACAAAAGAAGGCCGAAAGGAACTGCCTAATCAGGTAAATTAGGTGCGGCGGGGGGCGAAAGTTTTCCCAAGAACGCCGCCGACGGCATAAAACTTGTGCTGGCAGCAACCCAGGCACGAGATTGATTTCCGTGCCTACGCGCTGTTAGAAGGCGAAATAGAACACGTAGAATATATAGAAAGAAAATGGGCGAGTTTAGACAGGCGCTTTCGGTGTTTTGCGGGACGACGAGTATCGCCTGCTGGGTGGTGCTGCTGGTGCCTCAGATGATTGATCAATGGCGCATGAAGTCGTATGTTGCCACGAGAAGTACTGTATAAACTACTGTAACTAACTAGTTGGAACAGGTCGGAAGGAGTCTCTTTGCTGTTTTTGGTGCTGTGGATGTTTGGTGATCTGGCGAATTTGGGTGGTGCTTTATGGGCCGGACTGTTGCCCAACGTGGTTTTGCTTGCTGTATGGTTTTGCTTTGCGGATGCGCTCGAGCTGGGTTCGGCGATTTACTACAGGTTTTTTTATAAATCAGAGACGACTGGCGCTGCTGAAGATGGAGAAGAAGAAGAAGGGTTTGTTGCTCAGTTGAGTGTGGAGGATGATATCGAGCAAGACAGGGAAGAGACGAGACAGCAGAAGACGTACTTGATCTTGAAGCAATACGTTCTTCCACTGAGCTTTGTCTTTCTCGCTGGGTTTTTCGGCTCACTGTTTAGCAGTTCGAATTCAGGAGACGATCAAGAAGACAACAGCGACAACACAATCAGAATTGGACCACAGGTGCTGGGTTATATCTCTGCTATTCTCTACCTGACAGCGCGCATTCCCCAGATCATCCAAAACTACCGCAAGAAATCCGTGCACGGTCTGTCTTTACTGTTTTTCGTGTTTTCGACTACAGGAAACGTCACATACGCCTCGCAGATTTTGTTATACTCAACGGACTCGCGGTACATCGCGTTGAATCTGTCGTGGTTGTTGGGTTCTTTAGGCACGGTTGCGCAGGACGTCGTCATCTTTGCGCAGTTTTATATCTACAGAAAAGGTCGTACACACGAGTACGCGATTCAGTTGGAGGACAGCGACGAGTTGTAGAATATAGAGTAATGATATAGACGAAACTAACTATAGATAAATGTGTATGGTTGTTAAAATGACTAGATTACGACCAAGAACCCAACACCGGCTTCTCCTGTTGCCACCACCGCCCACTCCGCGCTACTAACAAGACACAAGAAACAAAAACGAAATTGAAAACAAAGCAAGTGCATTAGCAAGAACAACAACAACAACAATTCATGATAATTTAAGAGCGCGCAAACTCGACCTGAGCGGTCAAACAGGTGATCTCCTCGTAGTCGGCAGTGTATGCGCGAGCAATGACGTTGTACTTTCCAGGAGGAATCTCGCCAGGCAACTCCACCGCCTTCTTAAACCCGATCGGTCCACGCTCAAGCGGACACTCTTTGTCTGCCTTTCCGAGCTGCTCGCAGAGATCGATCGTCTCCTTCACGAGCCGGATAAACCCGTAGCGCACCTCGACCTCGACGAACGCGCCCTCGCCCACCGCAGCGTACAGTTCTCCGTCGGCTTCAATCTCGAGCTCAGCACCCTTCTGCGGAGGATTCGGACTGATGCTCAAATGCTTAATCTCCAGCGTCTGCTTCACGTCCAAGTCGCAGATTTGCATAGGCGACTCGCCGGGAACTGGCTTCGTTGGCGCTCCGCCCAAGACAGACACTCCGCTGCTGCTGCCGCTCTCAAAGTCAAAGGGCAGCTCCTTTGCAAATACGCCTAATGCCGACGCAGCCGCGACACCCGCAAAAACAGCAATTCCACCGAGCTTCATCGTGCTTTTCTGTGTTGTTGTACGATTATCGTGGCCTATTCGCTCTTCAGCGCTGTTGGGAAAAAGATCCCCTATCGCTGATCTCGACTTACTCAAACCCTACACCCTTGCCCTTAGCGCCAAGTCCGATAAGAGGCTCTTTTTTAACTCACCAAAGACTCACTCCCAATGACGACATCGTCTACTTGTCCCAATCGGGCACTTTGTAAATATCCCATAACTCTCTTCTGTAACTATCTACTGCTTACACCTACCATTCGTCATTCGCATCGTCTGTTCTCTGTTAGCCAATTCTTTTTTTAAGTGTTAAAATGTAGGGTGCACTCACCATCTCCCGACAGCTTCGTCTTGCGTTTATTCAACGCCGCCGCTATCGCATCCTGTAAACTTGCTCCCGGTCCATCTCCTCCTCCCCCTCCTCCTCCTGCTGTACTATCATGACCACCGCCATTCATCGAAACAGCCAACGGTTTTTCCAAATTAGATTTATCTACTTTCTTCAAACTCGCTATACCACCGCTTCCTCGAATCGACGCCATTAGTTGATCTCGGCCGCCGTCTCCGGTTGGAATCGGTGGTCCGTTGCTCATAGGCGGTGGCGGGGGTATTGGCGGTCCATTACTCATCGGTGGCGGTGGTGGTATGTTACTCATTGGCGGTGGTGGTGGTGGAACTGGTGGACCATTACTCATCGGCGGAGGTGGTGGAGGTATAGGAGGACCATTGCTCATCGGCGGAGGTGGTGGAACAGGTGGACCATTACTCATTGGCGGAGGTGGTGGAACAGGTGGACCATTGCTCATCGGTGGAGGCATATTACCCATAGGTGGATGCGGCGGTAATGGAGGTCCATTAGACATCATAGGAGCCGCATTACCAGGATACGCCTGATTTGGATTAAACGCTGTCTGAGGTCGCGATCCTCGTGGTGCTGGTGGAGGTGGCGGTACCTTACCATGCTTATGAGGCGGAGGAGGCGGCGGCACCATTGTATGCTGCATACCCATCTGCGGAGGCATCTGCGGAGGCGGAGACGCGTAATTTGACATAGGTGGTGAAGCGCCATTTGGAAGCGGCATTCGTGGCGGAAGTGAAGGCGGTGAAGGGACTGGTCTATTCATCAAGTTTGGAGGCGTAGGCATTCCTTCTCGTGATGGTAACGGCGGTGGAACAAATCTACCTGGCTGCGCAAATTGAGGTGCGGGTGGCTGTTGTTGTCCATATGGAGGCTGTTGTCCATATGAAGGCTGCTGTCCAAACGGAGGAGGTTGCTGTGCCAGGGGGGGAGATGTTTGTCCATATTGATAGTTTGCCCAGTTCTTTTGCGCCAGCACTGGTGGTGGTGGAGGCCGTACAACGGATAGTTGAGCTCCTGCGTTGGGTAATGGTGGTGGAACATTGTATTTCATACCCGGTGGCGGGGGTTTTGCCGTAGGTGCGGGTGACGCACTCTTTGATAATGGTGGACTAGGCGTCACAGAGTTGGAATACAATGGAGGTGGTTGCTGTGGTGCTGAAGCCTGGTATCCAACACCAGGAGAGGCAGATGGAGGAGGAAGTGGTGCACGATTTGAGGGAGGAGGTGGGGGTGGAACAGAGTTGCCCTGAGGCGCCAAAAACGGAGGTGGGACCTTGAACAGTGTCGGTGCGGGAGCTGGAGCACCTGACTCTGACACACCGTCATTAGAAGAAGGAGTCGACAGTGAAGTTCCTGTAGTTTGTGCCGAAAGCGGTGCAGGAGGAGTTGGTTTTGTAGAATTCCGCGATGTCGTAGGTGGCATCAGCGGCGGCGGCGGCGGTGGCCCCTTTGCCTTTTTGTCGATACGCGAGAGAGAAGAGTCTGAGCTTTTCGCTGCAATCAGCTGTTTTAGCTGGTTCGCGTCGTCGTGCACAAGCATGTCCTCTGTGATTCCAAGCTCGCCGAGTTTCTCGAGCAGCTTCTTCATGTTCGGATCGGCATCTTCGCTGGATTCACCAGCACCTTGGCCCGACGCAGCAGCATCCTCTTCTTCTTGTTGGTGAATCTGAGCGAGGGTGTAGTTGTTTCCCAGTTTCTGGTATCGCAGCAAGTCACCGCGCGGTCCAGCAGCAGCGGCCACTGGCTTCTTTTTGAGCGCAATGGCGTTTTTGTTGGCAATCGTTGCTTTTGACGCATGCTTCTCTTTGTGCTGCACTTTTTTGAAGAACGTGTGTGCTTCTGAATCGTCTGCAAACAGTAATCCGGCGTAGCATTCTTCTAATTCAAAGCTGTGGAAAAAGGCTCGGTCTTGGTTGTACTGGAAATCGATATACAGCTCCTGGTCCCACAGCACTCCGCGGTTGCCCTGGATACCGTAGTTGTCAGCAAACACACATACCAATTGAACTACAACGACTACAGAAACAGCAAAAAAACATACAATAATATCGACAATCTTCAGAAAAAAGGTGTTTCCAGTCAGATCATTGACGAGCGTAACCGCGCCCACGATGCCCGTGAACGTCCACGCAGCCGTGTCCGGGTACGCGATGTACAGTCGCGCGACGGCGGCCTCGACGACTTTGTTGGTCGCCTTCGGAATCGCCCGCTTGATTTTGTCCTTGTCCGCGGAGGTGATCAGCGACGGCATCGTTCGTCCTTTGGCGCTGCGCTGCTGCTGCCGGATTTCTGTCGCCAGAACTCGCTGCCTTCGCGGCCCGCCCACAGGCCTGGGTGGTGGTCACGTGATAGTTACTTCTTACATCATACTTCATTATCTGTTCATTACTCGTATTGTTATTACTATGCTAAAGATCAAACAAATGCTCAATGTCGTTTCCGTCGTCAAACACCCGCGCGCCCATGCTCGGGTCGCGACTATGCAGCTCGTACAGGTGTCTGGTCCAATGCTGCATTACGTCAGCAGCAGACTCGGAGAGCATAGCCTCGACTCGGGCCGGGTTGCCAGAGACTATCGAGAACGGCGGAATCGTCATTGTCGGCGGAACCACCGAGTTGTCGCGAATTAGCACACAGTCCTTAATTGTAGCGAACTTGTCAATTACGCAGTTCTTGCCTATGTAGACATATGACCCTATCGACGCTGCCTCGACCAGTGTTCCGCTCCCTATCGACACAAAACTCCCTATCAGCAGCGGATAGTAGTTCAGCGCGCCTTTGTACACCTTAAAAGGCGGTCTAAGCACTACTCCGGTGTCCAGAAACACATAGCGACCGATATTTATCGACGCTTTGGACGACCCGTTTACGTTTGTTTGTCTTAAATCTCCCCGGATTACGCAGTTTGGCAAAACAACCGATCTCCGGCCCATCAGAATATACTGCGATCCCACAATCACCGCTTTTCGCGATATTCTGTTGCCCGATTCCTATTCTCGTCAACAGACTCCCGCGCCAGAATCACTGAAACATACTGTCTCGATGTATTCCGTCCGTGTTGTTCTGTGTGCCATTCTCCTGTTCTCTTTACTACTATGTACGTCAACTGTTTACATCCCACCTTACCCGGCTCGAAACCGTAAACAAAGACCAAGGGCTAGGGCTCGAAATGTAAATAGTCCAAATCGCAACCTCCCTACACCTCCACAAATCACACAGTTATGATGATATGATGGTCGTAAGTAGTTTGTGCTGTTTAATTTACTGGATAACTGAGATCTGCAGGCTACCCGGCTACGCAACAAACCCGAATGTCTCCCCGCACCAGAGTTTGGTCTTGGGAAATTCAACAGAGCCATCCATTATGTTGCCTTCACCAAGATCAATTTAGAGAAAAAGAAAACATTAACAAAACTCGACGACTTTCTCACTCGAATTTTACTAGACGAGCCGCTTGATACTGTCGAGTTTGAAAAGCTCTTGGTAGATGTCGATACACTTCGTCGGACAGCTTTCAAATTACTTGATTCGGAAAGTCAGGACTTGATCTTTGCTTTACTTGATTTCGTTATTCATTACAGTAACCAGGTATTTTAACTATTATAACTTATTTATGAAAAGTGCTGATTTTTCAGATTCACGTACCTGTTTTCCAGAAAGTCGCCTCCCGCATTCTCGAAAATTGCTTCACTTTCGCAAAGTCACTTCTCCAAACTCCCACCGACTCTTTATTACCAACAAAGCTACAAAAGCTCGCAACAGTCAGTTCTCTTTTACCGGATCTTAAATACAGAATATTCGTGTCAAACATCTACTTTAATCATGGTGTTTGTTTATGGAAATTATCATGCAAAACTCAGGCGTTAAGTTCATGGAAGCAATCGATTCATGTTCAGAGACCGATCTTGACTGCTTCTGATACACCGACATTTGTCAAAAAGCTGGAAAAGTTAGCAATCGCGAGTATTGAAATAAATCAACATGACTACGCCGTGGAAGTTTTATGTGAAGCAATTACAAAGTTGGTACTACAAGACCACTCACTCTTAACTGATCTGTCAAACACCGAGTCAATTTCTGTAATTGCTGCAAAGTTTAAAGATATCGATCGTTTGTTAACTATGCTTGTACATGTCATAAGCCAACTACCTAGTATCTCGTCAAAAATAGCGCAATTTGATCTGGTTCCTGTACTTTGTCGAGCAACTTTATTTGAGTGGTCTGCTAGAATTATGATTGCAAGCCGAAATTCAAAAGTCTCTAGTCTTGCAGAGGACTTTGTCAATCGTGCTTTAGTGCTGTATAAAAACTATCCTATAAGATTATCAAGGTATGAATAATGTTTATATCACCTAAACGTCGCTAATTTTAGGTCAACACTTTTGCTCTTACCCACTCAAATTTACACCAACGATAGAACAGAGACAATCGACATGATATCAGACCGATTAGACGATCTACAGACTGAATCTTATGGAAAAGATTCTGGATTGGCTCGATTTGTGAATGATCTGGTCGCATCCTTTTCACTTTACAAGTCAATCTTAGAATATCAAGAATCCTTAGACTGTCCAGATCTTTCCGAGTGTATTGAAATATGGGCGTCAATTATTAATAACAATGAAATCGAAAAGCTCATTCTTGATAAATCTGCACTTCTTTCGTCCCTCTGTAAGTATCTCCTTAACACCTCTGACCAATCTAACATCTCTAGATATCTTACGCGACTTTTTATACATCCGAGGCGATATACCATCTCTAATCATGATCTTACAATGCATGCCCAAAGTCGACGTAATCAACTCACAACTCGCATGGTCAAGTAATCTCAAGCTCAGTCAAATATACCTTCACCTAGGCTACACGGGAAAAAGCTCTGAAATGCTTCAAGCAGCGTATTCGCTTACAAAAAGATTTGATGTCTCGTCTGAGGAATGGGTACAGTTGTATTCTACTGATATAGAGTATTTGGTTTCGATTGGAAGTCTGGAAAGAGCTAGAGATCGGGTTTTGAAATTGCAGGAAATAGCAGGTGGTTGTAAATGTGCTTGCGCTTTTGCTGCTGTATCAAAACTATTTAAAGAATTGGTATGTCCTCATATTACTGATTTGGCTTGAGTTTGCTAACTTTTCAGGGCCGATTTGATATCAGTGTAGCGTATGCGAAAACTTGTGTCAAACTAATCAATCGCTCATTAGGCCTTCAATTGAAAAAACTACCGCCCTCAAATTCTCAGACATCACATTACTTGAATCACAATATGTGGACTCTGGTACATTTTTTAATTCAAAGTTATCATCAGCTTTTTTCACTTTATGATTGGCAAGGGATGATACGCGAAGCTGAATTTTACATTACAGAAACAATCAAGTTATCAAATGCTGTCATTTCTACTCAGAATGCAATTTTTTATCAATTTGTTTTAGCTGATTTTTATCTTCGAAGTGGTAATATAGCTAAAGCAAGTACTATATTTGAAAATGAAGAGTTTGATTTGTCGCATTTAGATGATCCAGTTCATGTAATTCTTATTGAACGCTTCTATATTCGATATCATTTCACAATGCGACAAATGGGTAATGCACTTGAATCTCATGACAGCGCATTAAAGAAGACCAACGAGCTTATTATGAACGATACAAGTCTTTCAAAGATAACTGATCTTGACGATGCATTTTCCAAATTATCAATAACCACTCCGCAAAGTTTGGAACGCATTGACGATTACTTTGGACTACACAGAATTGAAGCAGAAATACTCCGTGTCAACGCAGCGCGACTGACTCGACAAGAAAAATGGGCAGAGGCTAAAGACCATTTACATAGAGCTGCAGAGTATAGTACACTGATTCACCGCGATCGAGCAATGCAAAGCTCTTCAGAGTCTCGCTATCACTATGGAATATTTGGAAGCTTACTTAGAACGGATCCTGTCTTTGGTGTATTGCAAGACTCTGCAGTGTCAATACCCAATGCGATCGTCGCTAATCGCGTGAAAGCATCTACTGGTCCAGTAACTCGGAGTAGGAAAACTAAAGTTTACAGTAAAGGCAAAGGATTACAAGAAGCGCAGCAGTACTTATTACAATCCCGACGGTTGATTCTCGATAGTTGTTATTTTGCTTCTAGAGTTTGTTCAGTTTATGAAAGAAGAATTATTGCGAGCCGTATTGGCTCGGTTTTGTTGATGCAATCGGCTATTGACTCTCCTGATCGTGATACTACGAATCCTGCTGCAAATTACTTTTTGGGTGTGTTGTTTACTTTTAATTTAGTAAATAGGTGGGTTGCTTATTAACATTTTTTAGAACTTGCTAGAGGACTATCACTTAGACGAGACGCTTCTGCTGTCAAAGAAGATTCTTTACTAGACGTTACAGACTTTGAAGTTGAACAAACCCAGCATTCTAACGTTTTAGATTTAAATACATTCCAGCAAGATTACATTGACATAATTCCTGAAAAATGGGCAGCGTTGTCAATAGGACTTTCTGAAACGTCAAATGATTTATTAGTATCACGATTTGAAGCTAATGAAAGTCCATTTTTACTACGACTACCATTAAATCGACATAGTAGTCGTGACGTTGATGAAGGTTCATTTTCTTTTGAAGATGCCAAGAACGAGATTTTTGAGATTATTCACCAGAGTAACGCAACAGCGAAAGCTTCAAAAACAATTCAGAAAGGAGAAAAGATTAATAAACAGAATTGGTGGGCTGAACGTCGAGAATTAGATCAGCGTCTTCAAGGATTACTTGCCAATATTGAGTATTGCTGGCTTGGTGGATTCCGAAGTATTTTATGCGGAAATAGAATCAGTCATGAATTGATGAGTAGATTTTATGATTCATTCATGTCAATACTTGCAAAGCATCTTCCCACTCGACGAGCTCCTCGAACGCGAAGCCGAGGATCAAGAGAGAAAGTAGCTGAGGTCAAGATTGATCCTAAAGTGCTTCAACTGTTTTTAGGTCTTGGAGACCCGACTGTGTCTGATAATTCAGAGTTGCTTGAAGATTTGATTTACTACGTTCTTGATATTTTACAGTTTCATGGGGAGTGTAACGCATATGATGAATTGGATATTGATCAAATGATAGTCGATATTCAAGAAACTGTGCATTCATATTTTGATATGATGAATGAAGAAGAGAATAAAGTTCAACATATCGTCCTGATTCTTGACTCTTCAGTACAGTTGTTTCCGTGGGAATCATTACCTTGCTTACGCGGTCTTTCTGTGTCGCGAGTACCCTCAATTTCTGTTTTACAACGACTACTCAAGGAACGACGATCGGACGAGGGATCTTTAAAGACGATTAGTCGACAAAATGGTGGATACATACTTAATCCTTCCGCAGATCTAGTCAATACGCAAGCGTTTTTCAGTCCAAAACTCGAGTGTCTATCAGAATGGACAGCAATAATTGAACGTGCGCCAGAAGAAGAAGAGTTTAAAAATCTTTTAGAAACAAAAGATTTGGTTTTATACTTTGGTCATGGTGGCGGTGAACAGTACATAAAAGCCTCGCAGATAAAAAATTTAACAACCTGTTCTGCAACGTTTTTACTAGGTTGTAGTTCGGGTTTACTACATGATTCAGGAGAATTCGAAGCTTGGGGTACACCAGCCAACTATCTCATTGGTGGATGTCCAATGTTGATTGCAAATCTTTGGGACGTAACGGACAAAGATATTGACAAGTTTTCCAACGAAATGTTTCAAAGATGGGGGTTGTATGATAATGATGATAATGATGAGGTGGGAAAAGTAGACATTGGCAATGCGGTTGCAAAGTCTCGGGATTCGTGCATTTTAAAATATCTCAATGGCGCAGCGCCGGTTATATATGGTCTTCCATTACGTTTATCTTGAATAGATATCTAATAAATCAACAACATGCATACAACACAGTTTTAGAATAAAGAAAACTAAGCGTACACCGGTTGTTTCCCAAACTGAACTAAATCCGCAGCTAAAGTAGTTCTAAAACTAACAACGTCAGCCATTAAATCATCCCATTCTTCAACAAGTTCTGACGGGAAATAGAATGGTGCATCAATTTCTTTTCGAAGATCTTTGACGTGACCTATCATTAACCGATTATGCCGTTTAAGCGCGTCATTTTCTTGTAAAATAGCCCTCCGTTTCGATTCTATATCGTCAGTAATACACAAACGTATTTTAAAAATGTACTAACCTTCAACATCAGCTTTCTCTTCATAGAACTGAATAACTTTTCTAAACTTCTCCAATTCCTGCAATTGACTATCAGACTGCTGTTTCTGCGTATCCGCGCTCTTTGCCAAACTATCCTGTAATTTATTTATAGTCTCCTGCATCTCAACTAACTTCTGATCCCGTTCCGCAGCTGAAATAATATCTTGATTAACAACGGCACGTGTTCGAATATGTTTAGCTTGACTTGCGTATCGCAGCGTTGAAAGCGTTTCGTCATAGTCGCAGGGACTCACGCATGCAATCATTGCAGTTTTACTATTTCCGCCTAAACTATCTTTGAGAAGCCAAGTAAGCGTTGAATCGCGATACGGTACGAGATCTTTTTTCTTGCTTGATAAAGCTGATTCTGAAAGAATGTTAATAACGCGTCCTAAGGTTGTTAAACTTTTATTAATATTCGCGCCTTCGCGAAGACGACTTCCACTTGCGCCGGTAGAATTTGCTCGTTCAGAACCAGCTAAATCGACAAATCTAATCCGCGAGTTCATTTCTTCGGTAGTTTCGTCTAAAACTGGATCACTTTCGATTTTCTTTAAATTGAGTGTGAAAACGGCATGTGAACGACTTGAGGAATCGTTCATGTTTGTAGACGCTGTTACGCGAAGTTTGTTGCCTTTGCGTAGTAATGATTCAATGTCGTCAAAGTTGTGCACAGAGTGTGTAGAGAGGTCTTTGACGTATGGACCGTCGACGGGGGATTCTCTGATTTTCAAGGGAACAGGTTGCGTATTTGCGGATCGTGGCGCGAGTAAATCGTATACATTCTCATTATAAATTTCAAAGTAGGATATTTTGACGGTGAATGTAGTTGTACGCGTAGTCATTTGCTTCACTCTATGAAATAAATCAAAACACGTCTGTGGAATAATCCCTGGCTCGCCATCTGATCCAATCATCGTATAAGATTTTCCCGAACCAGTTTGTCCGTATGCGAAAATACAGGTATTGTATCCTTTAAAACTGTGATCGAGAAATTCTTTACCAATAGTCTCGTAGAGTTGGTCTTGGCCGATTAATGGGTTTGATGTTTGATCGTTGACGGACCAGAGGGATTCGTCAAATACGAATTCTTTAGGTTCTTTAAGACGATTTGCAGAGTAGTTTTTGCTTAACGGATCGTTGGTTTCGGGATCGGGAAGTAATGTAGTCGTGCCAATTGCAGAGTTCATAGATAAAAGGCATGGACTTTGAGCGGCAATTTCACGCGGTAGAAAAGGTCGTGCGCGGACTAATACGCGGACTGTTCCTTGTTTATGAGCAGCAGAGTCATTTGGTAATTTTGCGAGTATTGGTATCGAACTGTCTTCTGATAACGGTCGTGGTTGGAGTTTAGGAAGAAGTGGTGTGCTCATGGTTGATAAATGGTTTAATCGATGCGGACTTCTTGATAACGCATCAAGCTTAACCGGTGAAGTATCATCTTCTTTTAAAAGAGGTGCAGGTTTTCGAAGCGGTGATCGCGGTCGTGAAGTTAAGTATGTGGTTTTTGGCGACAATTCAGTAAGTGTATCATGCGCCGTTTCAGAGACTTGTGAGAGTTTAGCAGTAGACCGTCGACTTGTCAAGAAACTTGTTCTTAAACTCTCTGAACTTTTAGTAGGCGACCGTGTCTCTAGACTTTTAGTTGAAGAGCGCGTCGGTGAACGTGTAGGCGACGTCGTCAGTCTGTGTGATGTATCTTCCGAACTTGTGCTGCTAAGTGTACTTTTCATGGAAAGTCGTGATGAAGGGCGCGTAGGCGACGATGCACCACTTCTAGTAGCAGCAGCAGGTGGATTGATGTAATACTTTTTAGGCGATCTAGATCCGTCCTTGTCACTCATTTTAATTCTCTGTTAGTAACCGGTGCAGTCGATGAGAAATTGTGGGATCAAGGTAGCTTCACGATGAATTGGGAGGAAGAAACTTTATTTTTGGAAAATGTAAACAAAAAAGTAAACAAAGGATATAGTGCGGCTGTGCGGCTTATCACCTAGCCAATTCAACTTTGTGAAGATGGATCAGTTTTGAGTGTAGATGCAACAATTGTGGTAGCAATGCTGTTGCAGTGGGCACTCAAGTTACTGGATATGCAACTTTTCATTAGTTTGCTAAAGAGTTACACCGGTAAGTTATTGGGCTCCGGAAGCTGTCGCTCACACAGACTCACAGATAGGTCACGGATTGTGATCGACTCTCGGGCCGTCTAAAGCCAGCTTCAGTATGAGATGCAAAGAAAATGCATTATTTCTTACTTTATTTCTTTTTTGTAATTGAAGATTGATCCAAAGTATGTAGATAGAACACATGTCAAGCGACTTAAGATCAATCTTAGGATTGTCAAGATGGGAATTAAATAAAGAGAAAGAAGTGCAAGTACAGATCACATTAATTAGACATATCTACATAAACTCAAGAATAGAGAATAGATTACTCAAGAGTGTTGACAACGGCACGGATGCAGTCACCCTGCTTCATAGCCGCGAAAGCATCGTTAATCTTCTCGAGAGGGAATCTGTGGGTAATAAACTCGTCGACCTTGATCTTGTTCTCCATGTAGTCCTCGACGAGACCGGGGAGTTGGGAACGGCCCTTGACACCGCCGAAAGCGCATCCGCGCCAGACACGGCCGGTGACGAGCTGGAAAGGCCGGGTGGAGATTTCCTGGCCGGCGGCGGCGACGCCGATGATGATGCACTCGCCCCAGCCCTTGTGGCAGGACTCGAGGGCGGCGCGCATGACCTGGACGTTGCCGGTGCAGTCGAAGGTGTAGTCGAGGCCGCCGTCGGTCATGGCGATGAGCTCGTCGGTGACTGAGCGGGAGAGCTTTGTGGGGTTGACAAAGTCGGTTGCGCCGAACTTCTTTGCCCACTCTTCTTTGGCGTCGTTGACGTCGACGACGATGATCTTGCCGGCCTTCTTCTGGACGGCGCCCTGGATGACGGAGAGACCGACGCAGCCGGCGCCGAAGATGGCGACGTTGTCGCCTGGCTGGATCTTCGCGGTGATGGTGGCGGCGCCGTAGCCGGTGGTGATGCCGCAGCCGAGCAGACAGGTGCGGTCCATGGCGGCTTTGGGGTCGACGGCGACGACGGAGATGTCGGCGACGACGGTGTACTGCGAGAAGGTGGACGTGCCCATGAAGTGGAGGATGTCCTTGCCGCGGGCGCGGAAGCGGGAGGTGCCGTCGGGCATGAGGCCCTGGCCCTGCGTCGCGCGGATCTTGCCGCACAGGTTGGTCTTGCCGGACTTGCAGAACTTGCACTCGCCGCACTCGGGCGTGTAGAGCGCGACGACGTGGTCGCCGGGCTTGACGGTGGTCACGCCCTCGCCGACGGACTCGACAATGCCCGCGCCTTCGTGGCCCAGCACGACCGGGAACGCGCCCTCGGGGTCCTTGCCGGAGAGCGTGTACGCGTCCGTGTGGCAGACGCCGGTGTAGTAGATCTGGATACGCACTTCGTGGGCGCGGGGGGGCAGCACCTCGACGTCCTCGACAGAGAGCTCTTCGCCTATACGAAGAGGTTAGCAGTCAGTTGACTCAATTGGGAGAGAGGTAAATACCGGGTCCCCAGGCAATCGCGGCCTTGCACGTGATGGTCTTTCCAACAGTCGACATCTTTATTTTTCTGCTAATGTAAACAAAGAATCCGGGCTTCGAATTGTGCGGCCGCCGCGCCTTTTATCGTCCCGTCCCCGGCCGTCTTTTTCGCTTTGCCCAGTTTGGCCGCCTCGCTGAGCCCCACCCCCGACTTTTTGAGAATGACATACTTCTTATGTCAGCGCACGTGACTTACTTTGAAGAACTCCCAGTGCCGTCTTCTGGTCGTGTCGCCGTTGGGAGTTTGCCGCAGGAAGAAAAATTCAGGCCATTCAACCTGCCTCCAACAGACTCGACAGACTCGACAGACATAAACACTCGGGAAAATGACCTCGGTGCGCAGACGCCGGAAACAAAAGTCGTCGCTGCCGAAACAGACGCGAAAAGTGAGCAACAACCGCAAAAAAGTGCGCATTCTCTCAAACGCAATCATCGCCGCGCAGTGGGACGAGAAGCTCACTCTCAGTCAAAAGTATATCTCCTTATACGATACTATATCGTGTTATAAGGCTAATAATGCAGTTACAAAAAACTAGGGCTCACAGCAAGACTGAGTCGGCCGTCTGGCGGCGTGCAAAAGGACCTCAAAGCGCCAGAGTCTGCCTCAGCACCTGTTCCAGCAACAGCAACAGCGACAACTGAGGCCAAAATCATCCGCGACCCAGTCACAGGCGCCGTCGACCACATCGAATACATCACCAAAGAGTCTCCATTAGACGCTCCAGTGTCGTCATTGTCATCATCGACCTCGACCTCGACAAGTACAGATGTGATCAAACAACTAGAAGAATACGCTGCTCGCGGCGAAAAAACACTTCCCCGAACACAATCCGAGCGCGAAAAGGAGTGGATCGAAGAACTTGTCCGCGTCCACGGCGACGACTACGAGAAAATGGCTAAAGACAGAAAGAGAAACGTGTGGCAGCAGACGCCCGGCGATTTGAAGCGGCGCATCCAAAAGTGGAGAAACTCTCAAAAGTGACCTCCTCACCTTCAAGGTACCTCTACTCAATACTACTACTACTACTACTACCACTACTACTACTATTACTTTGAACATAGGTATATAGAACAATACAAACAACACACTATATAGTTATGCCTCGCAGAAAGCCGCATATGCCACAAGCTTGCCCTTCGCGCCCTTGTAAACCACCTGCGTGCCCGCGCCCGCAAAAAACACAAACCCAGCCACCGCCTTCAACGGCTCCTCGCCCGGCGTCTCAATCGTTCCCTCCCCCTCCGTCACAACCACAACCGTAGGCCCCTCGACCCCCTTCACCGTCTCGCTCTGCCCTTCGCCGACTTCAACCTGCAACACCGCAAACTCCGGAATAGGCGGGTCATACAACTTTGCAACTCCATCTCCTGACGCACGGGGAAACTCCTCTGGCTTCATCTTTTGCTCTTCAACAGGCGCGCATTCGTACGTCAACATCGACACTAGATTCTCCACATCCTTAAACTTCGGCGTAAACCCAGCGCGAACAACATTATCACTAGCCGCCATGCACTCGATAATATCTCCCGATATATACGCATGAGGATCCTTCGCTTTCAAAAAGATTGCTTGTCCAGCGTTTAACGTAACGTAATTCAGCAAGAAAACACCACAGAAAAGTCCAATATCATGAGGAAACTGATCATGTAAACGCAAAATCAAATCCGCAAGCGCAGCATCTCCACTATCACCCGCAAACTCCCCGCTCTTATTCTCAACATTATAAATCAACGTCGCGGCTTCCTTTTGATACAATTCCTCAGGCGCAAGCATAACCGCTTCAAACAATTTCTTTAAAAACTCCTTGTTATGCTCATCATCTTTCTCACTCTTTGGTTCCGCAATAACGTTCTTCTCAAACTCACTCGCCACGCTTTCTCCAACAACGTTTCGAAACTCTGGAACGTCGCGTAGGAAATGCTTAATCTCAACAACCGGTCTAAACCCACAAAACCCTTCAAACTCATTCAACGCAATCGCCATCTCTGGTTTATGATTATCATCAGGATAATTCTTGGAATCATTAGCATGTAACTGCGCTGCTAACTCTTTATCCGGATGCGCTTGAATTGACAATACTTTACGAATCGAAAGAACTTTGAAAAGAAACGGTAACGTAGCACTACCGTCAAACTTATTCGCAACAGAACTTCCTATCAACGACGCGTCTTGCGATAAGACTTCTTTTAAAGTCGTGCCGTCATTGTACACTTTTGATGGAACTGATGGATGTGTACCCATCCACAACTACCATTGTCAGCACTTACTTCCAAACAAGATTAGGACTCGTCGTACCTCTGCATACGGCGTGTTCTCATCAATCACAAACGAAGGATCCGTGGCAGCTGCAAATCGCGCAACCGAACTATCTTTTCCAATCTTTCCCCAGTCGTATTTCTGTGCGCCTTATTACCGTTAGCAATTGTTCCCATGATCTAGTTAACATCTATTGAATCGGACATACCGCATTGAAGTTGAAATAATGTTGGCATTTTGATTGTGTGCCCTTGTATTCAGCAGTATTGATAGTATATATATCTCAAAGAATCAAATAATTAGACAATTAAGTAACTCCGCTCTCCGTCTTTCAACAAATGACTTGTAAATACAACCCCCTTGTATTATAAACTATACAACGAGCAAAAGCAACAAAGCAACAAGGCAAAAAGGCAGCAAAACCACTTTGAAGCAGCCAACACGGCGTGCAGCCAAAACTCTAATTTTCCATTCTGCAAAATTGTACGCATGCGGCGCGCGGCGCAGGGCGCGGCGTGAAAACGCGTAGCAACCGCGTTTATTTTAGGCTTAGGCTTAGGCTTTGGCTTTACCTGCGTGAAACTCGTGATGTAATTGGCGTGGACGAGTTCGTTTGGCGGGGTTGGCCCGATGAAGAGCTGTGGTTGGTTGATTCACGTTTGTTTCGTCTTTTAGACTGCGTTGCTGCTTTATTGCGTAGAATGCCACGACGTGTCAGTGTCAACGATTGGCGATGTTGGTGGTCAAAGGGCGAGGAAAACTGCTGCGTGTATTGTTTGCGCTTAGCTTTGCAGCCGTCGCTGCGGTTCTTCATTTTGTGCGCATCTAACTAGCTTTTTTTTAATATTTTTTTTTTTTTGATTTTTTTTTATTTTCGTTTCCAAATCATTTTGTCTTTCAGTTTTATAATATAGAAAAAATAAATATTTTGCTTGATTATAATTTATTTTAATTCTCGACGATTCCATTACAAAGGAATTTCTAGGCTATACATAGATCTTCTCCATGCTCAAAACCGTCAAAGAGCATCAAGTTTCATCCTGACTTGATCAAACAAATTCAGACTCAATCATGGCTCTACTTCAGTACTCTTTTGCATCAAGTAGCACAATACACTAAAAATCAGGTGCATGTTAAGTCGCTGTTGTGAATGGGTATTCAAGACCTGCTCTTTGATTTATACTGAAAAGAACAAACTCATGCAATGTTTTTTTATTTATTGCTTTATGTTTGGCGAGTATTAATGTCAGGGAGCAGTTTGAGAGAATGGTTCAGAGTAGCTTTATAAATATTAAAACTTCACCGGTGCATGTGTCAATGAATTGTTCTGTCTTCATGTCTTCTTCTGCTTATTTTTCTTCATGATAGGAGGGTACACATTCTATTT
>JAJLXV010000196.1:0-26557 GCA_030571435.1 Myxozyma mucilagina | reverse complement strand
GTTCAGATCTTGCATACGAATGTGCAGGATAGCCATTGTCCAGTTGAGATTCCTAATTCTGCTCTTTATCTCCAAGGGGTGATATTTTGCCAGTATATCGTCAACGGACGACTATCCAGTCTGTACCTACAATTCTTTAGTTTGTTTAATCATTTACTAACGGTGACTTATAGACTACGGCTTTTTCACAATGTCAGCAAGTTACAACACCACGTCGAGATACAAGATTTTCCACGCCAGGCAATTATGTCGCGATCGATCTTCAGGTTCGAATAAAACACCTAATTTGGATAATAGTCATGTACTAACTTTCGATCACAGACACGTTCACTCCGTCGATAATAATTCTCACCTCGAGGTTTCATCACCTGTTCATCAAAGTGCTGCGAGGACTCTCACTTGGGGTGACTGACATTGGCATGGTACACGTGAAATCGGGTCTCTTGGTACGTTCTACATACAGATTTCGTGCAACGGTGACATGCATGGGTGGCGGGTGTTCGACGCGCAGATCTTCGCTGCGGATGTATCGTCACTTATAGGCTGCAGTGCACATTGTCGTGTCCTCCAAAGCGGGCTGTGGAGTTATCTGCAGCCAATGGAAGGACTGACAGTGGTCATTAGATGATGCCTTGAGACTCGGGCCATGTGGAATTTTGGTTGCTCCAGTCTTCAAGTAAGAGTTCTTATTTACGAAAGCACCACGATGGCGGCCCCTCGCGTTTGGGATGAAAGATAGCTCGTTAAGCTATCTCGAGATGGATTGAGCCGATAATTATTTTAGTTCTGAATGGATTGAGATACAGTTGTTCTGACGATTCCTGTTAAGAATGTGGTGCTGGTTTAGTTAGCTTTCATCGAGGAAAGCACTTGCTGGGATTGGGAATGGTTATGGGGCTTGGGTATTTAATGTATTTTTAGGGCTGATATCTGTATAGATTATTCTGCATTTTTATTCTTTCTTTTTATTCTGCATAGTTATTATTGCACTGTATGGTTTATTGCTTGGATGTATTTTTATGATAATATAAAAGCTTAAAAAAATCATTTACCAGTATCATGATTAACTTAGATTCATTTTTGATTTCCAAGATGTAGTAGACCTGAAAATGTTTGCCGCACGGTTTACAATTTCTTGAGCGAAGACAAGAGCGACGTTAACGGTAAATATTATATAGTCAGATTAACGTTCATCTATTTACAATAAATGTGGAGCTTGGTGTCATTTTCTCACGCAGTAGCCGAAATTATTAGCAGGTAGTGATTTAGCACGGCTCAGTCAAATGGATTAATCAGGTAAAAGCCATCATGTCCGCGAAGATCTAGACATGTCTTTCATTTTTTTAAACCAAGTTGAAAGAATGATATTTGCTTTTCAGTGAGACTACTTGAAAGTTAGGTTTCTGATCTATTTAAATTAATCAATATTATACAATTTTAAACTCCATCAAAACACAAAAAACAAAAAAGCCAAACACAGACTCGTACTATAACCAGAAGATACAAACAAAATAAAAATGCCAAAAAAAAAACCGCGAGCGTAGGGCTCCTTCCCTCTTTTTCTTTTAAATTTATAAAAGGTTTTAGTCTGGGAAGGCAAGCCCATTCGGGGTTAAAGCGTGTGCTTCTATAGCACTGTGAACTTTTAGTGATCCCTTGCTTCCATAATCCCACAGAATAAATCAACTTCAATCCCAGGCCAACCAGAAAATAATATGTACAGCGTGATAAAAAATATAGGAGAAAACATTCAATATGAAAAAGTTCACATGCTTGTCTAAATTACCTTAGCACCATCTAAATTCAAGTAATCACTGCCACCGTAGTAAAAGCGCAATAAACATTAGCGAAAATATCACAATTAACGAAACCCAGATTCTGTAAGGTTATATTCTGGTACGAACATAAGCAGATAAAATCGAACGAGCAATTCGAGCTCCTTATAACAAAGTGTCAAGAATTCCGGCACTAGCAGCTAGGAATCCAAGATAAGGCTTGGATGGCTCTAAAACTCGGGAAAGATACTCAGGATGATACTGGGTACCAACATACCAAGTGTGGTCCTTCAATTCGAAAATCTCCATACGCTCACCAAGCTCATCTTTACCAACAAAAGTGAGACCCTTCTCCTCCAACTCAGCAACGTATTTAGGGTTCACCTCATAACGATGACGATGACGCTCATGCACAGTATCACCACCACCATAGAGTTTTCGCAACTTTGACCACTCGGTGTCTGCCTGGAACTTGGTAGGACGCAATCCAAGACGCATCGTACCTCCAAGATGAGTCTTGCTGACCTCAGGCATGAATACAATCAGAGGATTCGCAGGAGTCTCTTCGACAAGCTCCTCAGATTGAGCGTCTGTAAAAAAATGTTAGCTCAGCTTTTAAAAACTTCTAGATCGAACATATGACAAAGAAGAGATAGAAAACGTGACACAATCACGAAAACAAAGCTAAAGTAATTTCGCACTTGAGGAATACCAATAAGCTATTGAATAGTCAAGGCTCACAGGTCTAATGTATAGTGCTTTTGGAAAGAAAGGGAAAAATAAGAAAACACAAACAAAAAACATGAAAATTATAATGTAAAGATCCAGAAATTGAAACGTAAAGAAGAAATACATACCTGTGATTCCAGCGACGTTTCGTGCGTACTCAATGACGGCGATTTGAAGACCCAAGCAGATTCCAAGATATGGAACATTGTTCTCACGAGCCCACTTAGCAGCGGCAATCATACCCTCAGTGCCGCGAGATCCAAAACCACCTGGCACAAGAATTCCATCAGCCTTGCACACCTCATGCCATGCCTTATGGAAATTGACACGGTTAGTCTGAAGCGTGTCGGGTTCAAGATCCGACGCCTCAACCCAGTTAATCGTAAGCTTGCGGTGGCAACGAAGAGCAGAATGTTCAAGAGATTTGATAACCGAAATGTAACTGTCTTTGAGATGAGTGTATTTTCCAACAAGAGCAATAGTGACACCCTCGAACATCCGGTCGTGACTGCTGGTCAAATTTTTCCAGTCAGCCCAAAGAGAAGCACCTTTGTTGGAGAAAGCAGAAGTAATAGGAATCTGCTCAAGTTTAAGCTTCTTTGACAACTGCTGGATAATTTTCTGCTCGTCAAGCAACAAAGGAACATGATAGATTGAGCTCAAATCGTGAACAACGAGAACCTGGTCGGGTCCAACGTGACAGAACATAGATATTTTATCGGTGGTAGCCTTCTCAAGTTTATGAGTGCAACGGCAAGCTACAATGTCGGCATTCAAACCCAATCCACGCAAGTCACGAACGGCAACCTGCGTAGGTTTAGTCTTCTGCTCTCCATTCACCACAGGAATCAAAGAGACATGGATCAACGCAAAGTTTTCAGGACCGACACGGAACTGAAATTGACGCAAAGCCTCAACGAAAGGAGCCGACTCAATATCACCAACTGTACCGCCCAACTCGACAATGCAGACATCAGGCTCCTCACCACTATCGTCCACAGGGATTTTGGCAACACGCTCAATCCAATCTTGAATAGCGTTTGTAATGTGTGGAACAACTTGGACGGTTTTTCCAAGGTAGTCACCTTTACGTTCACGCTCAATAACATGACTGTAGATTTTACCGGTAGTGATGTTGTTCTCGCGAGTCAAAGTGACATTGAGATATCTCTCGTAATTTCCAAGATCAAGGTCAACTTCTCCACCATCATCAAGAACAAAAACTTCACCGTGCTCAAGGGGACTCATTGTGCCAGCATCAATGTTCATGTAGGGATCGATCTTGATGGCCGAGACTTTGAATCCACGAGTCTTGAACAAAAGGCCGGTCGAAGAAGCTGATGAGCTATATTAGAAACAGGCAAGATGAGTAATGTGAATAATGAAAACGTACCGATAACGCCCTTTCCGATACCACTAATGACACCTACATAGTCAAGTTAGAATCGACGATTAATTTACTAACAAATTTAGACTACTAACCTCCAGACACCACGACGTACTTCATGATTAATCCTTACAAATTAAAACGTTAGACAAGAAAGAATATCTAAATCAAATGTTAAAATCAGTCAAAAAATAGAAAATACAGTTTTTCAACATGTACTACATAAGAAGCAAAATTTTTGATCAAGCTAAAACGGTGTAAACTTACTAGTTTTTTTGCAGATCTTCAACAAAGACAACAAAACTATGACTGTTTTCTATCTTTTGACAACTACCGAAGTCACAAATACAGAAAGTTATGGGGTACAGTAGTGGTAGGGGAGAAAGGGAAAGAGAAAAAAGGGATTGAGACGAGAGAAAGTCAAATGTTTGAAAAGTAAGAAAATTTGGCAGAGCGTGCGGAAAAATACGCTTGCGTGCTGTAAACTGCGCGTACGTGACAGCTATAGACGCGTCACTTTCGCGTTTTGAGGCTTTGTCAAATAACTTACTCAGTATTGGCTAATCATATTTACGTTAAATTGTCACTTTAATTTCATAGACAGAAAGTGCTGAGATACGGAATAATGCTGCGCTCAAGTCTAGCCGGAATTGGGAGTTCAATTAACTGGTTGGGAGTATCTTGACAGGGTCTGTGCTAAACGATAAAGCTCCTACAGTAATAACGATAAGATTTTGCAATCTATGTTTTTAAGTGCAATTCCTATACATCAATTATAAATTTTGATTCTGCACACTATGTATAATTTTGTTGCTTACACTGATGCTGAAGGAAAGCGTGGTGTGGGACATCTTGACTTCGGCAAGAAGTTGATTACACCTCTTGCGTTTCCGTCAGGAACACCAGTTACATCATTGTACGATGTTATTGAATATGGCTCTACATTTTCATTGATACCAGTCGATGGTGTTGAACCAATTGAACTCTCTTCTGTTGAATTTGCTGCACCATTCCCTGGTCGCGATGTGCTTGCTGTTGGAAAGAACTATTATGACCATGCTAAAGAATTTAACTCATCTGGATTCGACTCTAGCGATAAGGTCGATACTCCATCCGACCCTGTTATTTTTACAAAAAGAGCAACGAGCATCATAGCCACTGGTGCTGATATTTACCCCCACCCTGACTTCACTAGCACTTTGGACTTTGAGGGAGAAGTCGGTGTAATTATCAAGAAACCTGCGTTCAAAGTAGAGGAGAAAGATGCAATGGATTACGTTTGGTACGTAGTATGCGCATTACTTTTTCTGGAGGTTATGCTAATATCTAACCACAATTTCTTCCAGGGGTTACACCATCATTAACGATGTAACCGCTCGTGAGCGACAGCGTGATCATAAACAGTTTTTTATTGGCAAGTCTGGTGATACTTTCTGCCCAATGGTAAGATACATTCTTTGATGTTAACATCCAATTGCAAGTTAATAATTGATAGGGTCCCGTTGCTGTTCCCAAAGAAGATCTTCCCGAATTTCTTGATCTTCAAACTAAGGTCAACGGCAAGATTCGTCAATCTGACTCAACCAAAAACTTGATTTTCTCTATTCCAACCTTGATCAACGTCTTATCAAGTGGAATGACTCTTCAACCAGGTGACGTGATTGCTACTGGTACCCCTGCGGGAGTAGGTATCGGACTCAAGCCTCCTGTGTACTTGAAACCTGGTGATGTTGTTGAGATCTCTGTGACAGGATTAGGAACTCTTACGAACAAAGTAGCAGAAGATGACGCAGCGAAAACTTCTGTTGTTTTAGCTAAATCTCTCCCTACTATCCGTCCCGGTGTTCAGAAAGTTGGATCAAAATATCTGTATTTTGAAGATATCGGAAAAAATGCATCGGACGATACATTAATCTGCGTTCACGGTATTGGCTCTTCCGGTCAATATTACTCTGCACTTGTAGACGCAGCCGGATTTACTGATAAATATCGCGTCATTTTAGTTGACTTGGAAGGATTTGGAAGCTCGCTGACATCTCCAGACTCTAAGCCTACACTTCAAAGTTATGCTGATGACATATTTAATATTCTTAAAATGTTAGGCATTACCAAGAACATCAGTATGATTGGTCACTCAATGGGCTGTGGCGTCGTCGAGAAATTTGCTATAAGCTATCCTGAGATGATGAAAAAATCTGTGCTCTTATCTCCATTGATGTATCCTGTTAGTGCCGAAACACGCGATTATTTTGTCGATTGTGCTAAAACTGCACGTACTGAGGGATCGCTAGCACTATGTAAAAAATTCACGGCTGGTTCCGAAAAATTGTTTTCATCAAATTCTGTGGCAAAGATGTATCTCTACACTCTAGTTAGAATGACTGATGTCGAGGGATTTGCGAAGGCTGCTATACTCCTTGCCACTGAAGGCCGTATCGGTCGAGAGAAAATCCAAAACGATACTCTTTTGATTACCGGTGATTATGACCACTTGCCTACCGTGGATGTTCTTAACACGATTCAAAAAGAGTATGTAAACGCCTCGACGGAGATCGCAGTCATTGAAAAGACCGGTCATTTACATCTTATTGAAAGCTTTGATAGCACTTTGAAAGTGATTGCATCTTACTTATAAGTATATAGTACTATAGATTCTTGCATATAGAGTTATATTGCATATTTCGCAAAATTTTGAAATCAGAGGAACTATGAATATTTCTGTAAAAGGTCTGAGATCAATGCTAGTCGCAAGCATAGGGATTTTTGTTCATAGAAGCAGCAGAGAATATGACCTTGATTGCTGTATTTTAGTAATCTGTGATAGATGTAGAAGGTAGCATTGACATGCCCAATTGGGACATTGTATCAAATCAACAATTGACCAGGGCGTAGGTCCGTTCTTTTTGATAACCTTAGCAGGTATTACACCATTTGGTATATTTGGAGCTCTTATTGACAAAAGTCTTTATAATAAAACATTCTTTTTAGCACAAGCTTTTGTAAAAAAATCTGTGATGTTGAGAAACGTTACTTTGATAGTGTTATGAAAAAAACTGGAGGTATTTGCAGCCTGCAGTTGAGGAGGTTGTGCGCGTAAATGCTGCGGCTGAAATGACGAACAGGGCCGTAATTACAGTCTTACATCCGAGTGTATGAGTCGCATTGCTACTTGTTTGAGTCCCGCATATTAAAGGTCCAACCATCGCATTGCCTATATCGCTTAATTGTACAGAGTCTTCAGTATCGATAACCGATAATTATGTCTGTTGAATACCGCAAGTAAGTAATTATCACGAAACCATATTGAGCTCTAGAATGCGGGGTTATTGGTGTGATGTGTCTTCTAATCTTGATTTAATAGACTCGGAAAATCTGGACTCAAAGTGTCAGTTCCAATTTTGGGATGCATGTCTTTTGGATGTCAGTGCTTGAATTATGAATAAATAATCTTAGAATTAAGAGACTGACTTCTACTATTGAATAGCTTCGGAATGGGCACCCTGGGTTCTTGATATGGAAGACGCACTCCCTATTTTCAAGAAAGCATATGACCTTGGAATCACCACTGTAAGTGAATTGGTGTAATTGTGAAATATAGTATTCTGATTAGATTTACAGTGGGATACCGCAAACATGTACTCAAACGGTCAATCTGAGGTGATTGTTGCTGAAGCTCTCAAGCGATTCAACATCCCTCGCGAGGAGATAATCATCATGACCAAGTGCTTCAATCCAGTCAACAAGACTGGAAATGCTCGTGTTTCTGGAAACGTTTCTAACACTCGTCAATACGTTAATCAAGTCGGACTTTCTCGTGCCGCGATCTTCAATCAGGTCAATGACTCGCTTAAGCGTTTAAACACCGACTATATCGATGTTTTACAGATTCATCGCTATGATAAGAATGTTGAGCCGGAAGAGATTATGGAGGCTTTGAATGACTTGGTCAAATCGGGTAAAGTTCGTTACATTGGCGCATCGAGCATGTGGGCCTATGAATTTGCCCGACTTCAGAATGTCGCAGAGAAGCACGGATGGGTCAAGTTTATTTCCATGCAGGATTGTTACAACTTACTCTACAGAGAGGAAGAGAGAGAAATGATTCCTTACTGCAATCTTACAGGCGTTGGCCTAATTCCTTGGTCCCCACTTGCACGCGGTCACCTTGCCCGTCCTTTGAGCGAAACATCAATCAGAAAAGAATTTATCTCCTCAGATCCTACCAACTCTAAAATCAACGAACAGGCTACAGAACCCGCGGTTAAGGAAATCATTAATAGAGTCGAGAAAGTGGCCAAGGATAAGGGCTGGCTGATGAGTGATGTTGCTCTTGCTTGGGTAAACGGTAAGGTTGCTAGCCCTATCGTCGGTGTCAATAGTGTGGAGAGATTAGAGCAGATCGTGGGCATGAACGGCAAGGTACTCACTGAGGAGGAGGCCAAGTTTTTGGAAGAGCCGTATTTGCCACGAAAAGTTGCTGGACATGTCTAAAGATAAAGTAGATTTAATTGGAAGAAATGCATTGATCTATTTTGATAGATATTAAACAGTATTACAACTAGATATTACGGCTTGATAAGCTCTACAGTTTTTTTGGAAAATAAAAAAATGTATTTTGGAATTAGATATCATTACTCGTAAGCTATGTTAAATTTTCGTTTGTAATTATTTACATGTGTCCGATGATGTTCTTGGGAACATAAGGCTCCTCCAAGTACTTGCACTCTTCAGGAGTCAAAACCTTTCCAGCAAGGTTAGAGGCCTCCTCGAGTCTAGCAATGCTGCTGATACCGATGATAGGGCTGGTGCATCCCTTAGCAGCGATCCAAGCAAGAGCAACCTCAGACATAGTCCATCCCTTCTTCTTAGCGATCTCCTCAGTACGGTCAATGATAATCTTAGCAACAGGATCAATAGGAGCAGTCTTGAGAGCCAAACCTCCAGAAGTAGCACGAACAGTCTTAGGAGAATCAGCGGGACGAGCCAAAAGACCCTTGTACAAAGGTCCCCAAGGAACGATACCAACACCGGTCATGTGGCAGTAAGGAATAACCTCACGCTCTTCCTCACGGTAGAGCAAGCTGTAGTGGTTCTGCATGGCAACGAACTTGACCCATCCGTTCTTCTCAGCAACGTGCTGGAGAGTAGCGAACTGGTAAGCAAACATACTGGAAGCACCAATGTAGCGAACCTTGCCACTCTTGACAAGGTCGTTCAAAGCGCACATGACCTCTTCAGGCTCAACGTTGTAGTCGTAACGGTGGATGAAGAGCAAGTCAATGTAGTCAGTTCCTAGACGCTCGAGGCAAGCGTCGACCTGCTTGAAGATGGCTCCACGGGAAAGACCAACCTGGTTGACATACTCGCGCTTGTGAGCGAGGGGAGTAACGAAAGGCTCAATCTTCTCGTTGGCAACACCGTAGTAGACCTTGGTGATGATGGTGAGCTCCTCTCTGGGGATGTTGTACTCCTTAATGGCAGCCTTGATGCAACGCTCAGAGTCCCCCTCAGAGTAAGCGTTGGCAGTGTCCCACTAAGATACAATTAGTAGGCATACAATTGAGTGCAACTTTGCTACTTACAGTGGTGATGCCCATGTCATAGGCCTTCTTGAGAATAGGGAGAGACTCCTTCTCGTCAAGACACCAATCTTGCCATTCCTTGTCTAGTTTTGAGTCAACATCACATTCGAACAATTATGTCAAATGACCAAATCAATTTCACTTACTTCCCATTCCCATCATTCCCAAAATAGGGAGGGAGACACGAAGTCCGGACTTTCCAAGCCTGTATAACTGTGTAAGCAAAATACATTCTAATCACCGATATCACCGAAACAACAAATAAAGTGCAATTGATACACAATTGACAAAAAAGCATACTTTTTGTATTCAATAGGAGCCATTGTTCAAGATTATGTTCAAACAAGTTTGATACCGACAAGAAACCGCTGGGAAAATGCGGGCTGAGGGGATTGATATAGGCTTGGAGGCTTGCTCGCGAGAAGGCGCTGGGACCAAGTTTATCGACGAATAGGGACTTTGTTTCCCTTTGGGCTCTATCGGCTTCAGATTAGTGGATTATATGTCTGTGCGTTTCGGATGTTCAGCATTATCCGTCATTACGATAAGAGCTATTGACTAGTTTATCAAAAAATACCAAATTTTTTCGATTAGTGAGCATTGTAGGTTATAGTGGTTATAATGACTAGACGCATGAAACTGTGAACTCCATAATCCTAACGCCCGCTGCTGCCTTGAGTATATGTGGGCAGGGTCAATTCTCAAGCCACTGCACGTTCCCGCTCGTGAAGGGCGCCTTTTTTCTTCTGTTAATTTGCAACAAATCTTACTAGTCAGCTCGTTTTTCAGTGCGAAAGCCCAATGCGTATTGGAATCCCAGCTGGCTTGTTGGTCTTTCTCGGACTTGACCTTGCTGGCCAAGATCGAACAGTAGTTAATCAACACCTTTGCAGTTACAGAGTACCTTTGCGTACACAACCGTCAATGTGTACAGAGGGTTAAGAGAGCACATGCAGCAGACACTAGTATCTGCAGGATAAGAGCTGTAAATCTGTTTACGCAGTAACCCACCACAATTCAGATATCATCAAAAAGTCTCTAACATCTTCATAAGTGACACGGTAAGTATTATGTTGATCAGTTTAATGGTCCAATGAAAGAAACTGAACTTTTTAGACCGATTCGTTGGTGCAATGCGAGGGGGTTTCCGGTGATTGCGAGGTCATATTCGTCTAAAGTTTACTGATTCATTGCACAGCCATCGATTTAGAGGCATATCACGCAAGGGCATGCACAACTTATAGCACACGAGTCGCAAATTAGGGTCACGAAGCGTAGATGCTGACAAGTATGAGCGTAGTTAAGTACGAACCCCAATTTCAAGCACTTTCTACTGTTAAAGCGCCATGTCTCTTATGAGACCACAAGTGTGAAAAGTGCTAGAGAGTTGTGTAAAAGCCCTTCATGTTTGATACTAGTTGCGACTATAAAACAATTTCAGTTATTAAGTTAATTGTCAAAAAGCATAACGACTATTTTCTTGAATTTGCTCTAGAATTTTGTATTGGTGCCTTATATTAATTATAGAGACTGATGGAGTCTCAGGCGACATACAATGGCAACAATGGCGATGATTCTTATACTATGATGGAAGGAACCACTGAAGAGACTCAGTATCCCGCTCAAGCAAATATTATTGATATTCCTTTACGTGATGATCAAGAAGTGGTCACTTTGAATTTGGATGAGGATTTACCTGAAGATGCTACTGAGCTTTGTGATCTTCTAGAGAATGAGGGGGCAGGAAGAGAATATTGGCTGGCAATTGGAGTAAGTTGAGAATTGATGATCTACTTAAGCAAAATCTGATCTGTCTATTAGACAGCATACAGCCGAGCCGGAAACGTGGAAGAAGCTATTGCTGTTTTAACTCGTGGATTGAAAGGTAATTTCGACCAATGTTTCACAAATTGGTTCAGCATATTAAACTGATTAGTGCCCGATATCATGCGAGCTTCTCACGAAGAGCGTGTGCCATTCAATGCCTGTCTTGCTTGGTTATATTTGAAGCAATCTAGAGCAGCGCCGAAATCTATCACCTCTCAGACTTTGAAAGCAATGCAAGTACCACCATTGACTCAGGAATATTACCAAACTCTTGCAACTAGAGAGCTGAACACTACAGCTGATGCGTATCCATCATGGAGTGCCAACCTTCTCGGGAGAGGTAAATTGATTTTTTTTTGCTTTTCGATCAAATTAATACTAATTATTGAAATTAGCTGTGCTAGTTTTAATGAAATCATCAGAACGTGAAAGTATCGAAGCTGCGAGTAAATATTTTGAGGCTACATTAAAAGCATCTGGCTCTGAAAACTTATTCGCTTACTTTGGAAGAGCACGCCAAATGTATGGCAAAGAAAACTACAAAGGAGCCTTAAAAGTGTATCAAGAAATCCTGATGTATCGGCCGAATATGAAGCCTGATCCTAGAATCGGTATTGGGTTGTGCTTTTGGAAATTGGGCTTCAAAGAGGAAGCAAAACTTGCTTGGGATCGTTCACTGGAGCTAGTAAGTGCTTGATCTGATGTTTACTTTGACATTCATCTAACAGATCCAGGACCCTGAAAACCCGCATGCAAATATACTTGTTGGATTATTTTACGAAGACAAAGCATTTCAGAACGTTACCAGCCCAAACTTTGTTGATCTTTATGCTTCATCTCTCAAATTTATCCAAAAGTCCTACAAAGCTAGTGCGCAGAAACACGCTTTAGCTGGTGTTGAACTTGCACGATATCTGTTTTCCAAGAAAACACAGATGGAGACCGTCATAAAGTTATGCCAGAAAGTCATAGACTATGCGACTATTCCTGTTATTGCCTCTGACGCATACTTCTGGATGGGAAGAGCTTACCATGATTTGGGTGAATTCGACAAAGCGTCTGCGGCTTATCAAAGAGCCCGATTGGCCAAGCCGGATAATGTGCTGGCTAAAGTTGGGCTGGGTCAGATTCAAATCATTAACAATGATCTGACAGAAGCAAAGCTGACATTTGAAAAAATTATTCAAGATCATCCAAAATGTGCGGAGGGTATGCTTCTTCTGGGATACTTATATGCCCAAGATTACATTAAGTCCAATCACACAATCGGCTCCAGTAGAGTGGATACAAAGGTTTCATCTAACGAGAAAGCAAAGGCGCGAGTCCTTCTTGAACGGTACCTCAAGTTAGTGGAATCACGAGCCGGTATCTCCGATACTGAAATTGACGTTCACATCACTCTAGGCAGACTTTATGAAGATGAGAATTTGGACCAAGCAATCCATTTCTTGGAACAAGCAGCTACGCTACAAAAACAAATTACAGAAGATGGTCAAGTAGATGCGCGATTGTTGAATAATCTGGGTATTTTACATTATCATAAAGCGAAGTATACTGAGGCTCGAGACTACTTCCAGAAAGCTTTTGATCGGCTGACGGAACTAGAAAAGACAGATTCTGAGGCCGATAAAGAGGAACATGAAGCTGTCAAAGTTTCAGTATCCTATAATATTGCCCGATACGAAGAACAGGTTGGCAATGTTGAGAAGGCCAAAGAACTGTACAAGGCCGTTGATGAGCTTACACCTGGATATGTTGATGCTCGAATTCGTCTTTGCTATTTGGCAATTATGGAAGCCGAGGCTTCAGAAAGCAAACCAGCATTAGAAGGAGCAGTGGCACTAATGCAGCAACTTATCCAGTCTGAGGTAGTGAATCTAGAAGTTCGCGCCTTGCATGGCTGGTACCTACATCAATACCAGCGGAAACGTCCAGTAGCCAAATCAATTAATGAAGATCCAGAGTTCCGTCATCATCGACATACTCTTGTCAATTATGACAAACACGACGTCTATGCTCTTACCGCAATGGGTAACGTTTATTTAACGATTGCACGTGAGACTAGGCCATCGAACGAAGCTGAAGCTGAAAAGCGAAGGAAATCTTATGAAAAAGCTGTGGAGTTTTTTGATAAAAGTTTACAGCTGGATGGCAAGAATGCGTACGCAGCGCAAGGAATTGCTATTGCTCTTGCTGAAAATCGAAAATATAGCAAAGCTGTCAGTATATTCGGAAAAGTTCGAGAAACTTTAAAGGACGTTTCGGCGTACATCAATCTTGGACATTGTTTGACTGAACTCAAAAGTTATGCACGTGCAATTGAATGTGTGAGTACCATACTTGTCTGCATACTTATGAAGGATGAGGCTGACTGTTATGTATAGTATGAAATTGCACTTGAGCAATTCCAAGACAGAAAGAATGTGCAAACACTGATGTGCTTGGGTAGAGTGTGGTTACAACGAGGCATTAACGAATTAAGCGTCGAGAGCGTCGAGAATGCTATCAAGTACTCCGAGCGAGCTTTGACTCTATCTCCTTCCAATTTGGCTATAAAGTTCAACATTGCTTTCTGCCACTTCCAGCTTGCCGAAGTGATTCGACGAGTAAATATCAGCCAACGAGACGTGGCTATGATTGAAAAGGTTGCTGAAGGTTTAGAAAAAGCAATTGTACTCTTGAACGAGCTAGCTGGAGAGAAGCACCCACCATATCCAGCGGCTGAAATTCAACAACGTGCTACTATGGGACAGAACACAACTCGAAGACAATTAGAGCGATTACTGAATGAACAAAAGGAATATGAGGAAAAATCGGAGGCAAAACTCTCGGCAGCAAGAAAGACAAGAAAAAATGGGAACGGAAATGATATGGTTGCGGCATAAGTGGCAACTATTTTTTGTGATCTGCTTTCTATATCAGAGCTTTTTTCTTGGTATATAAGATCTAGAATTGGCAATAGGAGGCTGCTTGATTATGTGGCGGTTCACGTGTAATTTAGTCAAAACAATGTAGAGGATTAAGGATTTAATGACCACATACAAGATATGATGTTGAGTAATGATTAGAATGGCATATATTTGTTTGATGCTTGAATGCAGCTAATATCGTACTGCTAGTAGTCATCGAAGCAGCGCGTCATGTTATGAGAGCATCGGCCGTGCCAGACACATACACTCGGGGTACAATACCAGTAACAATGAGCAATAAAATAAAGAAAAAAATGTCGACATCTGAAGAAACAAGCGAAAGAATGCAGGAAGCAAAAGTCCGTTTGTTATTTAGCTTCGAAGGTATTGAAGTGAAGCCGAAGACGCAGACGAACTAGATTGCTAAATGAGACCCTGTGTGGTTTTGCATTAATAGCGCAATTGCTAAAACTTTATATTTGATTAACAGCTTATTACTGTGTCTTTAAGATCTTTTATTCTGGTCTTAAACGACTTCTGACAAAGATTTCAGTTGACATCTACGATGCTTGTAAAAAGCGACTACGCGAAGAACAGCGAACTTCTCAAAGTTCTCAAAGGCAAATCCTTCTATAGAGATTCAAAAACAAGTCTAAAACAGCCACTTTGCCACAATATCTGAAACGGTTGAAGGCAAGGAAATGTAATCAAATCCCGACTGACGTCGCTTCTGTTTTCACTTTCATAGAACGTGCTTTACTGATTTAGGAAACTGATGAGGCAGTGGAGGCAAGCCGCATAAGCCGCACAGTGTTTCTATACAGTAAACCATCGGGTTAGGGCCTGAAATGTACAACAGGAGAGTATAGGCGACGACAAATTATAAGGAGGCGTAAATTAGAAATGAGGCATAGAAACAGATTCATGCTGCTATAGAAACAAAAGAGTGTAAAAACGAAATCTTGTCGAGCTATCAAATGAACAAATGAGAATTGGACGTAGCCAAGGATGACCACATGAGCGCATGAGAACATCGTGCGATCTTGCCATGTGGATTTGTTCGTGACGAGAGGGAAGCGCAGCTAAATTTGGTTTACAATGTTTTCCTCAATTGCCGAGCTCATGGCATTCCCGTAGCCTAGAAAAATAACCAACTCTAAGGCGTTTTTGTGATTAGAAACTCACGCTAGAAACTTTAGCCCAGGAAAATCTAAGCGCCTGATATCTCTGGGCTGCGTAGGTTCCGTTCCCCTAAAGTGTGACGCGAGTTCGTTTAAATCCCGGACGTATTCCATGCCGGGCCGAAGATCTGACCGCGTACGGACGGCTGTATAACACATATTCGTTATCACTCATATTACTTCTTGAATTCGCGGCCATTCCATATCTACTTTCCTACCAAATTCTGCAGTTCTCAGTTCGAACGAGTTGATCTTTCACAATGGTCGCGATTAAGTACGCTGCTGCGGTAGTCGGTATGCTCCAGTTAGCATCGGCTGCTTGCATTGCTCAAGATTTGTCAAAACTGCAGAAAAGAGATTTCCAGACCTCTGTCGCGTTTCCCCAATGGCTAGCTGATCTGACAAACTTGACTGCATGGCCTTCGGATACTGGAAATCCTCCATTCATTCAGTTGCCAGGATTAGATGTCAATGACAATGTACCTGCGGATCCTCGTCATCGTATGTTGAAGGTGCTTATGCGACATCGTTGAGTAGTGGCTAACAAACACTGTAGCTCAAGAATTTGCTTGTGCAGCGTCGTGTTCCTTTGATTGCGAGTATGTTAAAGGACGAAATCTTATCCTTTTCTTGCTAACTTTTATAGTAACTGCCTTGGACCTAACGATATTGCTCGTTGCCCTCGTAAGTCTAATGCCAAAGTTATCAGAGCAATAGCTGACATTTTGATCAGAACTTGTGCAGACATTTGACGACGGTCCAACAGCCGCGACGCCACCACTTCTTGATTATCTCAAACAGCAAAATCAAAAAAGTACCTTTTTTGTTATCGGAACTCAAGTTCTTACCTTTCCTGAAATTTTGAAAAGAGAACATGCAGATGGCCATCTTATTGCTTCCCACTCGTGGAATCATCCTTACCTTCCCTCGCTTACTAATGAAGAGATTGCTGCTCAGTTACAGTGGGCAACATGGGCTATCAATGCTACTATTGGCGTAGTCCCTAGATTCTATCGTCCTCCTTATGGTGGTCTTGATAACAGAGTTCGAGCTATTTCAGAAAAAATTGGATTAACAGCAATTGTCTGGTCTTTTGATACAAACGACTGGCGCATCATTGAGGAAGATCGTACACCGGAACAGACTACTGACGATGTTCAAATCTGGTTGGATTGGAATTTGACTGGTGTTATTCTTGAGCACGACCGTGCGCAAGTTACTGTTGATGTCGGTAAACAGATTCACGAAATGATTGGATATCAGTACTATGTTTCTGCAAATTGCCATGACCCTAACGCTCCTTGGTATTATTAAATGTTTTATTTTTGAGAATAGGTATATGTATTATTAATTTTTTGTGATGTCCGATTTTTGAGAGGTATCTATTATTCGTTGTATAGAATCATTTGTGAAGTTTCATATCTTGTTTACTTTTTCCTTGTAGTGAGTAGGTTGTTGATACAGTAAGCTTTGAGGTAATATTTTGAAAGAAATCTCCCATAGTTGATAGTTAATACCATTTCTGAGAACTGAAAACTTTTTGTTTTAGATGAGCATTTATTAGCATTCACCCTAATACTCACCAACAAGATATATGCATTCTGTATGTAGTTGACGTAAAGAAAACCCTAAGATGGAAGCGGGAGTAATTAAGCTCTCACAGATTCAAACTGCCTTTCCCCCGAGCAATCGACTACTTTGGTTTCATATAAGGCTTCTAGGATTTATTAACTCTTTTGTATATTCAAACTATACTAGTTCAGTGTTTTTGTGCTTATTGGTTGGAGAAAAGCTGTTACAGTGAGCTTTTCTTTGTTGAATATTCTGTATTAGTCTAGTGTATATTTGACGTACACTCAGCTTTAAAATCAACGATTAAACGCGTCCTCATCATACACCAGCAGCAATATTCACAAATTTGAATAAGCGTATTTACAAGTGCTTTAATATTTACAATGTCACGCGCAAGAAGAATTGCAAAGGAAATGCAGGCGGTCCACGACGATCCGCAATCTGGAATTGATCTCGAATTCGTCAATGAAGCTGATATTTCACACTTGAAGGGATACTTCACAGGTCCTTCTGGGACACCGTATGAAGGGGGTAGATATCAAGTTGACATTGAGATACCGGTATGTAAAAGATGTCAATTGGGTAGAGGATGTGCTAACTTTATGCTATAGCAAGATTGTATGATGATTTGGTGATTTACGACTGAAGACTATATTAACACTTCTAGATCCTTTCAAACCACCAAAGATGAAATTTGACACAAAAGTTTACCACCCAAACGTCTCATCACAGACTGGCGCAATCTGTCTCGACATGTGAGTCTTTTTTGTACATTCAAGATAAATCAGAGTTAACAGATAAAAATTAGTCTTAAAGACAAATGGTCACCAGTTCTTACACTAAAGGCTTCTTTAATTTCACTTCAGTCTTTACTTACTACTCCCGAACCGACAAACCCACAAGACGCCGAAGTTGCTAAACACTATCTATCCGACCGAAAAGGGTTCGACAATACTGCGAGGTAGGCTGATTATCATACGACATTGTTTGCATAACTAATCAACTAGGTATTGGGCTAAAACCTATGCCGGAGCAGATGGCGGAGCTCCTCCACTGCCAACTAGACCAGTCGATATATTTGAGCAATACGGTATAGATCGAGAGTCAGTTAAAGCGTTTGAAAACATGGGATTCCCTCAGGAACGTATCATTGAAGTTATGCGAAGAACAGGGATTAAAAAGATAGGAGCCGATGCTCCTCAAGGTGCTGAAGATCGGCTTTTAGAGGAGTTATTACGATGAATTTGGGCATTGCTTGAGATGCGTTATTTTTGTGTGGCATTTTTCTGTAGGTATTAGGTACCAAATATGATATTTTACAAAATCATGCAGAATCTTGAATCAATATTAGCTATTTGTCACAATGATTTGCGTAGTTCCTGATACAGTGACAATAAATGGCACCATTTAGGTGATCAGACTACAATAACTTTCAATTATATGTTGTGATAATTAAAGCATAAGTGCACAAACAGCTATGGCTTAGAAGCTGTGAGATCCACGCGCTTCGTCAAGTGTTCTCGTCAGCAGCTTAGACTTTACATCAGGATCTGAGGTATCTACTGATTTGCATCAAATCAAGATGGTATGTCTATTTATTTATTTCTTCATTGCTGTTTTGCTGTTGTTTATTCTGTGGAATTACAAGGGTGGCTAATACGAGTGATAGGGTCAAGGACAATCTGGATTGCCTCCTGCTGATGAGAATAACAATAATGCCAATAAGGTACGATCTATCGTTCTAATCTATTTGTTTTCAATGACTAACAATAATCTAGAAGCCCGAAAGTAAGCGAGAATATAGCAGTCAAATGATCTGAGCTAACAAGAACAGAGCCAAAGTACGAGCCTCCTCCATCTACACGGATAGGCAAGAAGAAACGTAAAGGGCCCGATGGATCATCGAAGCTGCCTACGGTTTATCCGACTACACGCTGCAAACTTCGGCTACTGAAGATGGAGCGGATCAAAGACCATTTACTGTTAGAAGAAGAGTTTGTGCAGAATCAGGAGAGACTGAAGCCAACTGATGAAAAGGTCGCTGAGGAACGCGGAAGAGTTGATGAGATGCGTGGAACGCCGATGGGTGTTGGAACTATGGAGGAAATTATTGATGATGACCACGCTATTGTGTCTTCAACAACTGGGCCAGAGTACTACGTGTCAATCATGAGTTTTGTGGACAAGGATTTGCTTGAGCCTGGATGCTCTGTACTGTTACATCACAAGGGAGTGCACGTCGTGGGAGTTCTTGCGGATGATACTGATCCGATTGTTTCAGTTATGAAGCTAGACAAGGCACCAACAGAGTCATATGCAGACATTGGAGGGTTAGAGACACAGGTGCAGGAGATTAAGGAAGCGGTTGAACTGCCGCTGACTCACCCTGAACTCTATGAAGAGATGGGAATCAAGCCTCCAAAAGGTGTTATCCTTTACGGAGCTCCGGGAACTGGAAAGACTTTGCTCGCGAAAGCGGTGGCTAATCAGACAAGTGCAACGTTCCTCCGGATTGTCGGATCGGAACTGATCCAGAAGTATCTTGGCGACGGTCCTCGGTTGGTGCGACAGATTTTCCAGGTCGCAGCGGACCATGCGCCTTCAATTGTGTTTATTGATGAGATTGATGCTATCGGAACTAAGCGATACGACTCTACATCAGGAGGAGAGCGAGAGATTCAGCGAACTATGTTGGAGTTGCTGAATCAGTTGGATGGATTCGACGACCGAGGAGACGTCAAGGTGATTATGGCTACAAACAAGATCGAGTCTCTTGACCCTGCGTTGATTCGTCCAGGACGAATTGATCGTAAGATTCTGTTTGAGAATCCAGACCAGAACACCAAGCGCAAGATCTTTGGTATTCACACCAGCAAGATGTCTCTTGGTGAGGATGTGGACTTGGATGAGTACGTGGGTGCGAAGGACGACTTGTCTGGCGCCGATATCAAGGCGATTTGCACCGAAGCCGGTCTTTTGGCGCTGCGAGAGCGACGAATGAAGGTCACGGCTCAAGACTTCCGCAGTGCGCGCGAGCGGGTTATGCGCAACAAGGTGGAGGAGAATCTCGAGGGACTGTACTTGTAGAGTTCTGATTACGAATACATATTTACTATAGAAAGAAGGGGGACAGTTGCCGAAAACAGCATTTTATGGGTCAGTAGGAACGTAGCCAGTTAGGGAGCAGATAAACACGCGCTGACAAAGCGACTGGATTACCCCGGTGACGTGGGGAAAAATCCAGAGCCGGCAGCCGGAGACTTCTGCGGCGGTGCAGGCGCTAGACAAGCGCTAAACTGTGCTCCGGTTGTGCGGCGGTGCGGCGCGCGGACAGCGGGGCCGTGGCGGGGTGCGGCTCAGCAACAGAGAGCTGGGACCGAGGTCGGACCGGCGGCGGCAGCGGCGGGGCAGCGGCGGGGAAAAACGCACTGGAAAGAGGAAAAAGAAGCCAGGAGCAGGAGGACTTAAAAAGGGCGGCAGCTGTCCGGGGGAAAATAACTGAAAGAACCTGCGACGCGAAGGAGCAATAAAAACAACACCGAAAAAAGGGCTCGCTTTCTGTGCTTCATCCTCTCTGTCACGTTTCCAGCCCTCTCTTTTCTATATATTCTGCACTAAGCAACACCCACCGCACACATACACACACCCACCTTTGTCTTCACCTTTACATACCCTCACACAATGGCAGTCCCACAAATCAGCGCGGCTGCAGCAGCCGGCAAATCCAGAAATACACTCACTGTAGTGGACAACCGCACTGGAGCAACCATAGAGATTCCCATCACTGACAACTCAGTGCCCGCGACTGCTTTCACGCAGCTTCGGGCGCCAAAAGCTGCTGACGAGCGAGATGAAAACGACACTGAGCAGGGATTGCGTGTCTTTGACCCTGCCTTTGTCAACACAGCCATGGTCCGCTCAGAGATCACTTACATTGATGGTGCCCGTGGATTTTTGATGCATCGCGGTTACCCGATCGAGCAACTCGCTGAGAGATCGACCTTTCTTGAGACCGCTTACCTTTTAATCTACGGAGAGCTACCCAGCGAGTCGCAATACTCGCTTTGGTCGTGGGAAATCATGAACCACACTTTTGTTGCCGAGGATTTGCAACTTATGTTGCGCCAGATGCGATACGACAGTCACCCTATGTCAGTCTTCATTTCTGCATTTGCTGCAATGTCTGCTTTTGCTCCCGAGGCAAATCCAGCACTGCAGGGTCAGGATATGTACATCCAAGACAAAGCGATGATGAACAAGCAGATCGTGCGTATTCTCGGTAAGGCTGCTACTGTTGCCGCAATGGCCTATCGCATCCGCATTAATCGCCCTTTTACTCCTCCTCGTTCTGATCTTTCTTATACCGAGAACTTACTCTACATGATGGACCACATGTCCGAGCCTTATTCATACCGTCCTGACCCTCGTCTTGCGAAGGCTCTTGATATTCTTTTCATTCTTCATGCCGATCACGAAATGAACTGCTCGACAGCTGCTATGGTTCACGTTGGATCTTCTCTTGTCGATCCCTACTCTTGCATTTCTGCTGCTGCTTCTGCGCTCTATGGACCTCTTCACGGCGGTGCTAATGAGGCTGTTATTCGAATGCTTACGAAGATTGGCTCAGTTGACAAAGTTCCCGCTTTTTTGGAAAATGTCAAGGCTAAGAAGGAGCTGCTGTTTGGTTTCGGTCATCGTGTCTATCGTGAAACCGATCCTCGCAGCAAAGTTATTCGTCAGGTCGCAGATATGGTTTTCGACGTCTGCGGTCGCGAGCCTCTTATCGAGATTGCCATTGCTCTCAAGGACGCTGCTCTGAAAGACGAGTACTTTACCTCCCGCAAGCTCTATCCTAATGTTGACTACTGGTCTGGACTCATTTATAAGGCCATGGGTTTCCCATTAGATTTCTACCCTGTTCTCTTTGTGGTTCCTCGCGTTGCTGGTTATCTTGCTCATTGGAAACAGCAGATTGATTCTAACAAGAACAAGATCTCTCGTCCTCGACAGCTCTACGTTGGAAAGCCTCGCCGTGATTATGTTCCTTTGCTTGAACGGGAAGAGCGTGCTGTTACTGCTAAAGACGGAATCACTGAGATTCCCCACTATATTAGCAAGCGTCGCTTGGCGAGAATATAATTTACTAAAAGTGCATTACAATGGTTTTACTCTGTGAAAAGATAAAAGAGCGATCTGCAATTTATTTTTTTTATTAGTCATTTATGTATGGTGTTGTTCACTTTGGAGTTTTTGGGTTTTTTTCTATTATTTTTCATGCTGGATCTTGAGTTGTAGAGTATACTTGACTTGGCAATTTATTATTTTTATTCACATCTAATAATTCCTTGCGAATAAAACTTCAGAAGTTGGTAAGTATACAGACATAATTTAAAAGTATCTACCCAGCCAATGATCTCTGTGCTCTCGAATATTCTCGGATGCTGACTCTTGTCGTATGCAGCTAGTATTATGCCGTGCATATCATTTCGACCTCGGTAGTAATCAAGTATAATCAGAATGTTTTACTGCTCCACAGAGCATATGGGTATTAATCAGAAAAATTCTCCTTTCTTCAACTTTCAAAGATAATGACTTCTCAGAACAGTTTGAAGAACAGCAGTAACAGTAGTAGAAAAACACAATGAAAAAATAAAGTGAAAACAAAGTAGAACAGTATCAGCCACGAGTAGGTTTCGGCGCTTTACGCGGCGAGGAGGCGGATTTCCCCAATCTAGTGGCACGTGCGCCGGACAGACGAGCGGAGATTGGTGATGACGAAGCGGGGGATGCAGATGTTGAGGAACGTCCATTATTGGTCTGTTGAGATGCTTGAACAGTTTGACTCTGGCCGGTAGCGGAGGATGACTCGGAGAGTTTTGGGAACACTTTTGTGGGGACTTGGGGAATGGAAAGTTTCAGCTTTTGAGGAGTCGGCGATGGCTTTTTAGCAGCTTTCTTTTATGAGTGCGATACTGTTCTTGACGAAGTTTTTGGCGAAGTTTTTGAACTAGCAGATGTCTTTGATCGCGTAACTTTAGATAACGAAACTTCTTCAGCGTCGCCATCAAATTCCGATGCGTCTCTTAAACTTTGCGTGTTTTCACTTCCGCCAATAGGAGTATCAGGTAGCGAACTGATTCCACTTTCCGCATCAAGTGCTCTTCGACGATGAATGGCTGCTCTCTGGAGAAATCTTTCTTCAAAATTCGGAACTGCCTCAACATGAGCACCAAGTAATCTATTGATCTTCTTTGCGGTGCAGAGCATTAAGAAGCCAATAACGCTGAGTGATCCTATGATTAAAACTGGTAACAGAACTTTGTTATTATAAACTGGATGTTCATTGTGAACTTCGGTCGGTGTCGCAGCTATCGTCGAGTTCATGGTTCCGTTAGTAGCATTATTGTAAACTGTCTCGTTGAACCAATGCGTCGAGTTCGACATCGTGAAGTTGCGGTAGTCGGTTCCGTTATCCATTTTTTTTCTGATCGTATCGTAAACTTTCCAAAGTATTAACAGTTTATTTTTGTAAAGTGTTTATGGAAAGGAGAGATGTCAGAATACTGCCGGGAAGTGGCTTCGTATGTGAAATCAGTCTATTTTCAAATTGCGGTCAGTTTAAGTTGTTCGTTCATAATTTTAGGTTTGACTTATTTTATTATATAACAAAAATACATAATATTCTGAAATTAATCAATTTTCATATCTACTTTATGTTTGATTTACTTTTGTTCTAAAAATTTGCAGTGATTCTTTGCGTACTATTTTCTTTTATCTTAGAATCGACAATTCTACTCTGGTTTCTGTTGAGGCGCTCACCTAAGGTCATATTTCACTAATTTACGATCAGTTGCGTGCCTACAACATGAGAAACTAATAATTTTGAGATTTGCTTCAGCAACTTCCACGCTAAAAGGTCTGTCGATACTTCTTAAAAGCAATATATTTTACTTGTTTTACATTAGGCACGAGACCTGCAATTTGTACAGACAGATGACTCTCGCTTTTAGATGCACGCTTTTCAATGCAGTCTCAGAGATGGGTATATGGATATGCTATATGGATATCATAATTGCTATATGGCTATATCAATATTATTTTATATCGATATCGATATAAGAGAGTCTCACTTATATCTGCTATATCGATATAGCCATATAAGGGTTTTTTTGATTAGGGTATTAGGGTTGCTAACATTAGGGTTATTTTTACTAAGGAAAAGCGATTGAATTCCAGTTTGATTTTAAGTAAAGTTTTCAATTATATGAGAGTAAGGGTTGACTAAAGCTATATGGATATCAATATAGCAATATAGCTATATCGATATAGCCATACAAGAATTTGAAAAAAACCCTAAGCCTTATATCGATATAGCAACCAATTTTATCCTGCTATATTGATATACCCATGTCTGAACAGACGACTACTTTATCCTATAAAAAAGTATAAAAATGTACTTTATCAGTCAAGCGGTGGATTTCCTTAAACAGCCACCAAAGTTTCTAAGTGTTTTTTTGCAATAACACACCCAATAATGAGAAGTATAGCCCAAAAGTTTAGATATAACGTACATGTAAAGCGAGTGCCCCAGTTAGGCGAGCGCGCCACTTCGAAATGCAACGCGTCTTTTCAGACATGCTTAAAACGATAAAATTTAGCAATATCATAACTGCTAAATGTGTTGAAAACAATGACGTCAATCTAAGTCATAATAGGGCATGTTAGGGTATGGAACAGTCACAATTGTATTAGAGTATTGTGTGGTCAGACCATGACAGGAACTATATGAACTAGGAGTAAGGATGAGAAATTGGTTTTAGAAAATATACAAGTTACCACCATCAAAAATTAAAGTTAAGTAAAGGAAGTAACCCATATGGAAGCTCTTGTAGACGCTAGGCATCATGAGCTTTTTCAAAATGGATAAAATCGATAGAATTTTTTAGTTATATCAGTATAAAAAAGCTCCAGCTGTGCTGATATCACTGATATCCATATAAGGGTTATTCACAATAGGGTTGCGCTGTGCTCTGGAAATTCTCATGATAATCTTCTTATTGAATGGCATTGGCAATCAATAGGGTTTACTGCAGTAGGGTTTTTAATGAGGGTTAGGGCGTTTTGTAGCTTATACGGATATCAGCGATATCAGTTTAGCATATCGATATAAAAATTCATGGCAACCCGAACCCTTATATTGCTAAAAATGGAAAAATGATATCCCTTACGTTTTAAGCATGTCTGGGTACTCATTCAAAACATAATACCATCCCCAATTCGAGAACACTGATAGTTGTAAAGGAGGACTCTGCTATAAGTGAGGTGCTTGGTCTAATTGCTTGGACAATTCTTTTAGGTTGCGTAATGTGGAAGCAGTAGTTAGTTGTTTACTTCATGAGCATGATGCGTTGTCGGGTTGGCTAGCACCTGGGCCTCCAACTTTATGACACAACAGCTCCACCTTTAAACTGGACTTTCTTAAAGATTTCATTATTAGCAAGCAGGAATTAGAGATTTTGAGGTAATTTGAGCATGTTTCAGTGACTATCAAAGTATCTATGCTGCCTTCTACAGCACCCAATTTTATTGGGATCCCCAGATGCCAAAAAACATGATAGAAGTTGATTTGCAGTTGAATTTGATTAATGCCTGTCTCTATAGTATTTAAAGCCTGATATCAACAACTATGCATGCATTTGATCAACTTGAGGGGGGCATGAATTCAGCCTGGCATCAATAGTCCTCAATAAAAACTGAATACTGTGATCTTTGTAAGATCAATGAGCTTTGCAATAAATTTCCAAAAGCTGAAAAAAGGTTTTTTACAGTGAGGAAAATCTGCAACAGAACAGATTGTATTAATTTTGACTGGAAAAAATGAGCTGAATAGAAGATCAGATCAGGAAAGACAACGGCGCTATTATTCTGCTAGGAGTGACCAGCCATGAGCACAGTCTTGTTTCAGATGCAACAAAGGTGGACATAACATGAAAATCTGTCAGGACAGTACAGAATTATCAAATTTACCTACTTCTAATGATTTTCTTTCGAATTGCTTAGTGTGTAGGGGTGTGAGTAAATATATTCACTAACTGGTGGTAGAAAGTGGTGCGTTCGCCTTACTGGGGCGCTCGCTTTACATGTACGTTAACTGTTGTTGATTTCTTGGACTTGCCTGTTAAATCTACAAACACTTCAAACGCCTCCAAACACAAACCTGGTCATATCAAAAAACCAAATATATTCCGTCAATTCTCCAAATTTCCAGACCTTCCTAATTTTTTAAATGACCCTCCTCCTATTGAAGAAGATATTAAAGTCAGAAAATATCTTCTTAATTTAATGGAATCGAGTGGTGATAAAGATTTTTTTTTGAAAGATGCAAAAAGGCGGTTGTTTGATGATGATGTGTTGCCTGATTTTTTGGATGAGGAGAAGATAGAGTTGAGCGAGAAGAAGAAGAGTTCATAAGTATTTATTTTTAATTGTATTAGTGTACTATTAGTGTACTTTATCAACGAGCAACGCGTCACCAATGTGTCATCAATGCATCAGGAACGCGTCAGACCTGTCAGCAGTCAGCATTATTTGCCAC
>JAJLXV010000195.1:0-26640 GCA_030571435.1 Myxozyma mucilagina | reverse complement strand
GAAGGGCTAGCGGTACCTCTGACTTTGCCTTGGGCTAAGAGGAAGATAGGGAGATCATGACTGCCACGAGAAGTAGAATAAGCTAGTATACCTGCTTTTATTTGCACGCATTTAGTCAGTGTTCTCTATTAGTTTATTGCTTTCTCCATTCTTACTCTCTACAGCTAGTCATATGATCATCCTCGGAAAAATAGAAGAATTCACTAAACCGCTTGAAAAAGTCCACACTGTCAACTCGTTTCTATTATTTACTAGGTGACCTCCGCGCATTTTCAAACTCTGTCTTTTTGAGTTCTTCTGGCACTGCTCAATTACAATTTGGCGAACGGGATCAGCTGCTTGATCTTGATGCTCATTTATGAAAGTGAAGGATTTGTGTCGCTCCATTCAATGCTACATTTGATTGTGAGGATTGTTTATTGCAAATCTCTGTGGCTTTACCTACGATCATTCTATAATACATTGGCCTTTTTCCTAAAATATCCTCTGTTGCATGTAGATTGAGCTATGACTGTAATAACGTAATCTCAGCTATGGTGTAGCAATCAGTTGGTCTGTCGCTGAAGTTTTGAAGTTTTGCCAAGCATTAGAGATCAGAAATTGGCCTAAGAAATTGAATCAAATGGGAAATAAACAACACAGAGAACCTCTATCCATTTCCTGTGTTTTACCAGCAGTTACTGCACTCTATGATGCAAATTACTGACAACGAAGATGTTCTTAACTCGTTCAATTTTAATTGTGTCTACCATGTGGTTTCTCATTTACTTATAGTTTCCACCAATTTATCTCATTCATTTGAGATCAAGTGTTCTGATATACTTGTTGCTCTTTGGAGTTCTTGTTGTGATTTGTTGTGCTATTTCATGTGGTCTCGTTGAGAAGATAAGAAACAAGACTTTGTAAACTCATATACACCCGCTCAGTAAGCTTGCTTTAGGGATATAAGGCAAAATAATAAAAAAAGATAATTTTGAGTTTTTAATTAAGAGATTTGAAACCGTCATGGAGTTTCTCGTTTTGTTATTTGAATATCTCGTTCATGCTTTGCTTAGTACATTAATCAATTTATTTGACTTTTAACTGAATGGATTAGACAGCAATGCGGCTCAAATGAGAGTGATATCATCTACACTAACCCATCTCTCCGGCCACTGGATCCTATGTAGTTGTATTTCCTTCAAAATGGACTACTATAAAGACCGAAAAGAGTTCATGGTTAGGAGATCACTATATCATAGCCTCCGATCGAACTATGAGAATAAGGAAGACCCATGGGCTATCAATTTAGCACCTAGAGATCCAAAATCTTTATATACGAGGGGGCGGACAATGTATCAGAAAGGTATCAATTTTGAAATCAGCTATGCTTTTTTTGTTAAGGTAACTATTACGTTGCAAAGCTCTTTATGATTCAAAGTTTGAAGGCTAAATTGACAGTACCTTGATGCTATTATGAGCAGTGATTTTCATCAAAATGAGAAGTTAAGATCTCGTGTTCGGAATCGTACTGCTGAATCGGAAGCTTTGAAACACTGCGCATTGATTGCATTGGAGCTAGGCGCGAATAACTATGCGTTACGTAATGCTTATGACATGCTTTCTTCGAGTCCAAAGTATGAAGAGGTATGTTTGAGAAATAATAGTACATAGATCAAATTACCTGGATATCTGACTTTCATGCAGTATTATTATGTTGCGGTAAGGTGTCATCTGGCCTTAAATGATCCCAGAAGAGCACTTAGATTGTTACAGCAAGCAGCGCGACGTTTTCCGAACTTGCAAAACCGTTTAAAGCCATTAAGTCAATCTGTGGATGCATGGGGTAATTTTCTCACAGACCAGCAAATAGTTAAAAAACAATCTCAAAGAAAAGATATGCCGAAACATGATACTGTGCCTTTTGAATTGATTGAGCAAATTTTGACAAGTGACGTGTTTGAAACGAGGCAGTTATGTGCTTTACTTTCTGTGTCAAAAGCTTTCCACACGATTTTAGCAAACACGCCGACCGTATGGCAAGAGCTAAAATTTAATTTTACTTACACAGTAATTCGAAGAAGTGATATTTGGAAAGCTATCTTGCGAGCTAAAGGCCAAATGAAAAGTCTAGAATTGTCAGATTGTGTTTCACATCATGATGCTTATACTTTTATCGAAGAATTCCAATGGCTTGAAGACGGATCTGTTATTGCCTTCTCTAACGAACTGAACGAATGTGATTCTATCACTGTTTCTCGAAGTGAGCTGTTTTAAGAACTTGGAGGTGTTAAAAATAGGCTTTTGCTCCGATTTCAGTGGGTACTCTGATTGGGATACTGTGACTACTAGTATAATGAGAAATTTGAAAGTACTCCATATTCGATTGGAATGCACTGAAACTATTATGAGTTTAATTAATAAAAACTATCTGTCTAATCTCGAAGAGTTACATCTGGTTCAATCGTATGACTTTGTGGATTTTGATCGAGTCCGCATACACCCAGAGGGAGGTGAGTTTAACGTACTAAACAGAGATACGAGCAAGCTGAAAAGATTTCTGCTTGGAGGGCTCACAGATCGTATTAATCAGTTTCCTTATGATAGACCTCATGAAACTGTGGGAATAACATATGAAGCGCTGACGGAGATTTTGCAACTGATGCCTAACCTTGAAGAGCTAAGCTTAGTTGGTTGTTCTGCCATTGACCTGAGTTTCGAAGATGATCGCACACGAATGAAGACAATTGATCTACAACAACTGACGCCTAATTTAAAAGTCTTGAACATAGAAAGAACGAAACTTGAAGGTATGCCATCAATGCCTAGGTCGTGCTGTAAGTTGGTACTGGGTGGAAGATTTTGTGTTCTACCGCCAACACTATTCTATAAATCATATAATTGGTATATTGAAAAAGATGGTATTGTACTTAAAAAGTTTCCAGATGATAAAGTAAGGGAATTCAAGAAAATTACAGATCTTACTATGGTTTCGCTTTTGGTAGATCAATACGAATTGTTGGATTGTTTAGCAAACATGGGTTCTTGTTTGACTAGTCTCAATTTGAATGGAACGTCCAAGTTGATTTCCTGGAATGATTCTTTGGATTCCGATTGTTCTAAATTGCTTTCAAATCCTACTGACTACGAATTTCCTTCTGTCTTGAAGAAAGCAAAGTCGCTGTCTGCTTGTATTGGAATAATGTTCCCAAAGCTAAAAAGCCTGTCTATTGGATATAATACAAATGTGAATGATGCAGTGATGTCTGACATTAGAGCTCATTTTTCAAACCTTGAGTATCTTGATATATCAGGAACAGAAGTTTCTAGTTTAGGCGTTTGTACGTATATATGGGGAGACATTTTCAGCAATTCAAAGAAGCGAAAGCGCGGACAACAAATGATACTTTCGATTGATTTACCCCGTAATAAAAAATGCAAACATGCTTTGAAAAAATTAGTGATTACAAAATGTAAGGCAATAGAGTTCTATTTTCTTTCGGATTGGATGGCTGCTGGGGTACAGATTTATCGAGATGAATTCATTGAACAGGAATCTATGAGAATAAGTCAGTTGGAAGAAGATAGGTACGTTTATTTTGCGCATCTTGAGAATCTACGGTTAACATATTAGAATCTTTCACAATCTTTATTCGTCTACAAACTTCCCGAAAAAAAAACTTTATGGCAATGATGAGTAGTTTGAGCTTTCTGAATACTAAAATAATACCTTTCACGATTTTAGAAGTGCATTGAAAGGTTTATACCGCTGCAACTAAATAGTGAAAATATTCTTAGGTGATGGTGATCCGTACTCAGGTTGATTGCGACAATTTAACGCATGGTAACGCAGAATTAGGTATTAGTTGAGAGTGCCGCATTTTAAAATTTAAACAAGTATCTCGCTTTTGGGATTGCTAACTATTTACTTTCTAGTTATTGTTTTCTTGCTCTTTTTTATATATGAAAAGGCTCTATGACATAGTAGTCGTTTCTCACTTTTGCTGAACAGTTCTCATTATCATGTAACTGCTGGAAACTTATCACGAGACCAAAGTAAAACAGTGTACTAGTAGTAGAGTTACTGAAATATTTACAATTTTACCTTTCTGTTGCAATAATTTATGAGATCAATGAATTAAGAAAGAAGCTAGCGAAACTGCTTTCTTCTCAAGGTTTCAAAATCTACGAAAAGCTGCTAAAGGTCAGACTCAGGAAAGCTTTCTGAGCTCATTAACTAAAGCAAGGTTGAATTTATTAGTTGCTTTGCATTCTCTACGCACCGGTACTTGGTAACTCTGATTTTTTTTGCCGAGAAAAGCATGTGCAGAGAACTACGTAAGCTACATTGCGCTTTAAAAATTAAGCCAAGAGACCTTACGAAAATCAAGATAAATTGCTGCAAAAAATGTACGCGCGTTGTAAAGTTCGGGTCTTTTACTCTTAGCAACAACAAGTTACACTGTATGAATATTCAGACGATTCCAGCAATTGCATTTGACTTATTTATCAAGTTAAAATAGAAGTTGATGTTCAGAACTGTTGCCAGTCAGTTTGCAATAAGCGATCATGAAAACCTGAGCCGCTCTGTTTGCATCCCATGCAGCCATGGTGCAGACGCTTACGTCAAATGAAACGCCAATTTCACTTTTGATCGTATCCACAATCTTTTCAAGCCCGTCCACGTCAACACGTCGTTGGCCTTCGTAATTCGACGCAATCAATCTGATACTGGTCTCGGCTGTAGCAGATTTTGTCTGACGATCTCGGAGAAGGAAAGCCAGCTTCCGGGACGCCGCACGCTCCGAGGCTAAAAAGTATTGTTTTGACACGGTGAGTAGTATTTATTACGTCATTGTGCAGATTAATCCTGGCACCTGCTTTGGCATGTTTGAGACGTATAATGGCTATTTTGTAGAAGGGAGTAGCAAGTGAAGCTGCCATGGCGCAGGACGCGCGTGAACGAGACAGAAAGGTTTGTCGTGTTCTAAGTTGTGGCCGCAGTGGAAGCGTACAGAAACGTGGTGCGTCAAGATCCCAGGTCCACGGGGACAACTGGTTTTGTGCCCTGAATTCTAATTTAAGACACCCTAAACTATATTTTACTCGCCAAAATTTATATATCGAGCTTGTCCCATTTATTCACTTTTATTATCACTATTCTATCAATTCATATTCACAATGTGGCCATTCAAATACTTCTCTGAACACAGCGATGCTGTCAGCGATGCTGTCGATCGAATGATCCACGCCGATTCCATTTCCTCTTTTCACGAAGCCGCCGACGCTGCAGGCACAGCAGCAGCCAACGCAGCCCCTATCCCCGTCTACCTTCCACCACAAGAATCAGTTTGGCACAAGCTTGTCGGTCCAATATTTCTACTACTTGTTCTTGGGTTTTTGGCATTTGTCGGAATAACTGTTGTGCGTGTCGTTAATGCTGTAATGGGACACGCGTCCGTGACAATGTCACAGCGCGTTAAACTCAAAAAGACGAAGTCGGGTGGATACTCAATTCCAGTAAATTATGTCCCGCATCAAGATTACGTCGAGAAAAGTGTTAGAACCATAAGTAAGGCTATATCTTCAGCTGCACCTTCGTTCACGGGTATTTGGGCAAAAACTGAGAAAGAGCGCAAGATGCGCAAACGCGACATTATCAGAAAGATATGGCGTAATGAGTATTTGAGTGAAGATGAGGAAATTAGAGAATTGGGTGTGCACAGATATGAGCAAGAAGAGTAGTTTTGGGTGAATGAATCTACTCTAATAATGATTTGATGAAATGGAAAAGACTTTTTTTTAAACGGTCGTTGGATTTGTTGCATGGATCTTCAAAGAAAGATCAGTACTTGGGCGTTACATACGGGTTATAGCTTCAATCTTAATATATTATACAAGTACTACCATATTCATACATTCTCTCTTCTCCTCTAAACTATTCTAGCCACGAAAGAATCAACAATCCTTCGTACATCGTAAAACTCTCTAGAAGGTTCTCCCTCAATTACCATCCTTTCATTTTCCAACTTGCGCACTGCAATTTTCTTCTCACAAAGTAACACACCTTCACCACGAAACTCGGCTCTTAATCCTTCTGCAATTAGTTTTCGACGTAGCTCCGCTAATCGTAGTTCACCAACAAAAGCTGGTTTTGTAAGCGCTGCTGCTTCAGCAAATTCTTGCTTTGTTGTGAGTGCAGATAGAGTGATTTCCTTGGATCCGGGCTGAGTTGCTGCTGCTTCCTTGGACTCATCAGCATCTTCAATCTTTGCGACAACATTTTCTGGCTCTGAGATAATAATTCTTGATCGTAGTTGTGCGACACTGTACTCTCCAGCAGCTATGCTTTGCCATTTCAGCTGTTTCGAGAGATCCCAAGAAATCGTAGCCACATACGCGTTCGCGTCCATACTCAAATTCAGCGGCTTTCCTGATGTAGGAACAAATATCTCTTGCAATCCAGCTCCTCGCATCGCATTTGCAAGTCCATCTGCCTGCTCCAAAGTTCCCGAGACAAATATAAGTTTTCGAGGTTGAACTTGAGGTATAATCATTTGTACGGAACGTGCATCAGCAAGTCCTTCAAATTCAATGTATGTAATTTCACATTTCACATTCACTGTTCGTACTTCAGATATTGTCTTACTAGGAACAACAACCGTCCGTTCCTCTTCTGAAGTTTCTTGTGTCCACTTTCGTTTCTTTCCAATCTTATCTCCAAGATTATCACCATCCTCACTTCCATCATTGCGATCTTCCATTCGTACATCCTCTCTCTCTTCCACTCTCATATAGTCCTCTATCTTAATGACTTCACCGTACGGATCTTTCCGAACCCGTTTGGGAACAAATGGAAAGATTTTGTTTTTCAGACTTTTAGCATTCCGTACATCATAATCATACACATCGTTATCCTGAGAAAGCACCATAATCCCAATTTCTGTAACCGCGTCTGTCACATTATTCTCTCCATTGAGTTCAAGCTCATCTTCCTCCTCTTCTTCAGATTCCGAACTTTCGCTTTCATCAAACGCTTCTTGATCAAGGATTGTACGATTTTTCAACTCAATTGCGAATTGTCGATCCGCCAGCATTTTACGCGCTTTTTCTTGCGCAAGATAGTCTTCTAACTCTTGACCTTCCAAAGCAACACTCTTTCGAATTTCGAGCTGCTTTTGTATCCGTACTCTTGAATACGTCGGTCGAAATCTTTCCTCTTCTTCTAGAATGGTATCAGTAGTAGCCGCTTTCCACGCAGTCAAAATCTCTCCACCAAATGAAGTGCTATCCATTCCTTGAGTGAAAATTGTCATGCTCTTGTCATCTTCACATATATCCACAAAGACTCCTCGTGAGATTCCCCATTCCAATCCTTGTCCGCTAGTGAGAATAACTTTAGGTCCTCTTACCGCTTTTGCTTCTTCCTCAGTTGCCACTATTTTTAGATATTTGAATGTAAAGGGTGATGCTCCTTTTTCTTCCCACTCACGTACTATCGAGGGTGACATCCACTCCAACATTGATCTGGCGTATGCAAATGTTCTTGTTCCTACTCTTGAAACAAAAAGTAGTGGATCACGTAGTCGTCTGTCTGTCCAAACTGTGTCGAGTAAATGACACAACTCTAAAGCTCTAGCACTAGTTGACGTTGGTAGAATTACATCACCACCACGATTCAATGCTCTTATAATTGCTGCTATTAATGTTTCCTCACGTCCTTTCATCGCAATACCTGTTCTAGCTCCACAAATCAACGCTGTCGGCCGACCAAGTTGTTCTGGTGCAGTATGTAACGTAGACGCATTGAGATGTCGTTCGACAGTATGATTCCAGTCAACAGCATAGACCACATCTTCCTGACCGTAATTTAACCGCCATATCGTACCACCAAGCGAGTGACCAGCATTATGTGCGGTAATTTTTAATGAGCTGAGTTTGGCTGTAAGTGGTAACTGTTGGGAATACTTCAAAGAATGGATTTTATCGAATATCGCGTCAATATCAGATATCCGAATATGTGTATCAACTGTACTCGAATTTGACGTGTTTGTATTACTTAATGTTGCTGTTGAAGTTGACGTGAACCACGCGGTGGTATATGCATCAATAGTAGTCACTCGTCCCATGTTTATAACTGGTAATGTCGCATATACAGGAATTGAATCAAATCCTGGAAACTTCTTACATGCGTAAGCGAATGCTCCAAGATGCGACATTGTAGCATGAGTAAGTAAAATCAGATCAATCGTCGGCGTCAGCCTACTTTCGTAAGTTTCTGTGATTTGAAAATATGATGTATCTCAGTTATATTTACCTCTCTAGCTCAGAGAGCATCGACTCTGTCATCTGATCATCCCATCCAACATCAATAAGCACCCTCACGTTTGAATCAAATGTCAGTAATGACTGCGACGCAAGCGTTCGATTCGGCGTAGCTGATTCTCCAATTAAAGGTACAAACGTAAACATTGCTTTCCGAGGCTTGACAGCTGCCTGTCTTCTCCAGAAGTTCTTCCTTCACTGATGTCTGTGGTTTACTATACTTGCTTAAGCAAGATTTCGTTGCTGATACAAAAGACTTTTTCAATTTCCGAGCCCGATTTCCGTTCGCCGTCAAATCACCAATAACGAATATTTTCACAAACACTTAAGCAATCATAGAGAACCTCAATTAGAATAGAAAGTGATGCAAATAAAGTACAATATTGGTTGTTCCTAGTATCTAATAACACAAACTTTATTTTTTCTCTAAATTGTCGTCTTTGGCCTGAGCCGCTCACTCAATAACTCAATTTGAAGTTTGCTCCCGCTTGTCCTAGTCGCGCCAAAGGCATTGAGGTAATGATCTTTACGATTACTTTAATGCATGCATTCATAAAATGATATCAAAACGAACCCACAAAACCCATTTGAACCATGAATAAAACTCCGTGCTAAAACTCAAAAGACAAAACAACAAAAAATTACTCTCTTCTGACCATGAGTCGTACTGCCGACGAGACAGAAGAAATGAACAAAATCTACATTCTTATTCTCCCCACTTGAACTTTTTCTCAATGGGCAGCTTAGCAGGTGAAAATGATAGCAGATCCTAAATAAAAATAGTCAGTATTTTAACTCAGTAGTGGAATCTATAAACAACTTACAGATTCATCCTCATTATCATCTTCATCGCGCTGGCGTTTCAGCGCTGACGGTTGAAGAGCCTTGTTTCCCGCTCCAACTGTCAAAGTATTCATATCACTCAATTTTACAGGACTTAGTCCCATCGGACTACTAGGCATATCAATTGGTGTTCTAGAAATAGTACGTCTTCTAGCTGGTCCCAGTGTAGACACAGGTTTGATCATAGGTCGTTTCAAGACTGATTTCGAAGTTCCTTTAAAACTGTTGTCAATACGTAATACTGCAGCAAGTTCTTCGTCTTCGTCATGATTAACTGGAGCAGGAACAAATCCCGGATACGGGCTAGGATGTGTCGGAGAAGTGCTTCTCGTAGTAGGTGCTTTTGGAGTCATTGTTAACGAAGAAGTATGAAAACTATGAGAGTCGTTTGATGCTTTTAAATCATGAACAGGTGTAGGTAAAAGCGGACTGCTAAACTTTTTAGGAGTGAAAGGTGCAGTCGAAACTAATTTTGGTGCAGCAGGAGTACCAGCATTGACGATATTCGTGATTTCATTCAACATGCTCCAAGGATATCGTGACGGCACTCCATCTGCAGCCACATTTGACTCTAATTGCAATGGTTTTGGTGTCGCTGGCAATGGTATAGAGCTCTGTGGTACAGTTTCTCTCGTTGTCACCGGTGTATGCGAAGCTAAAGAGAAATCTATCGGGCCACTAATGTGCATGTTGGTAATATTAGCTTTTGGTGTATGGACATCCATTGTAAATACGTCAGACAGGACAGTTGCTGGCTTTTCTGAAATCCGCACTATATCGTCTTTGTTTCTGGTGATAGCAGATTCGTTAGATCCTGATTTCGGTGACAAAACAGACTCAGTCTTCTTTTCAATATTGGTGACTTGCTTAACGACTTTGGGTTTCAATGATGGAATTTGAGAAAGTCCTGGAATACGCGATTTAGGAGGCATTGCTAATACGCGACGTTGAGGCGCGTGTTGCTTTGATTCTTCGTCTTTTCTCGGTGGTAAAGCAGTAGTATTTTGAGAGTTCGGTTGGTCATGAATAACCTCGTTCATTGTATGATTGGCCTTATCGCTCACCTCGTGAGAGACAATATCGCCAAATGTGTTCAGAGCAGGTTTACTGGCATTAAGTCCCGACGTAAATTTCTCGCTTTTGACAGGACTGTTAGGGAGATTATTATCCATCAATTGATTCCACTCATCCATCGTTTGAATAGCATCCTGCCAGCTTTTTGTCACCTCTGCAAGTTGTTTTTTCAATCTCTCGATTTCTGAGTCTCGCTGCGCAACTTCATCAACAGATACATATTTTGGCTCGTGCAATAACTCTCGTAACTGCTCCAAGCTATTGTTGACTTCTATTGAAAGCTCAGAAAAGGTTGTGGGAATGTACTCCAAAACATTTTCAAATTCGGCATCGTTCACCACTTTTTCACCAGTAAACACGTTTAGCATTAATGCAGTTTCGCGTATTAACGCAATCAACCTTGCATTTTCATCAGTCAATTCCTGCATCAAATCCGGAATAACACCAGCTGCCGCATCTCTAAAAATCGCAGCAGATTCCAAGTTTTCACTAAAATGTGACATACTCGAAACGCTTTCCAACGACCATTGAGAATTAGATAGCTTGCCTGTAGCAACCGACATGGATTTAGTACGGCGCACATCAAACCCTGCTTTTTCTTTCATTCGTAGAATTTGCTGGTCACGTTTCCTTCGCTCATTAGCTTCTTGAGCTCGTATTTGTTGTAATGTCTGTTTTTGTCGGGTAATGTCGTCTTGAAGTGTCCGATTTTGCGTTTCAAGTGTTTTGATGTTTGTCTTCAATGCGCTAGAACCCTTTGTTAGTACTGCGGACTCGACTTCTATTTGACTAGAACTTACTCTCGTTGGGTAGTGATTACACTCACTTGTCGCTCTAGAGCATCAACTTTTTCTTCTAGCTGTTTCTTCATAACAGTTAGCCTCCAATCAAATATAAGTAGCAATTATAAAACATACTGTAATTTTTTTTGTTCTTGTTTCGTTTGCCTTTTGCTCTCGCAGGGTATTTACCAAATTCTCCTTTTGCTCTCCATCTTTCTGCACTTCAAGTCAATATCCGATTATCAAACAACATACTCATTTCTTTCCACAGCGACAAATTAGATAAATTAACTTTGCGAGATCGTACCTCAATTTTTTGTATCACGGAATATATAAAATTAATTACACTCCTCGCATCAGATCCTTCATGAAACCGAAGTGTAGCTTTCGCTTCAATCAACCCTTTAGACACCAATACCGTATTCAACCGCCGTGAAGCACTTTTCAAATCCGTTTCAGCGTCCATTTTTTTCCTTTCCTGGTATTATCGCTGATAATCTATATGGAAGACTGACAATTTTCGTTCATGTATTATCTTCAGCCTTCGGACAATAAGCGCGTTAATGTTTGTTTACTTTTGGTAGCCGGGTAATAAAATCCTCATGACAACCGCTCATGTGCTTAGGGTTTTAAGAATTTAGCGCCGCACTTATCTCATCATTCAGAAAAACCTTATACGTGTAGCAAGGTGTAGAAAGTAGACTGGCGTACGAAAACGACAAAGAAAATAAACTTTAAAAATGGAAAAGCAATTGCGCACCGCAGACCTCGATTATAAGAACCATCAACTTTAGTTACGACCACAATTCACAACTAAACGAATCATACACAGAAAAATGGCCAAATCCGCAAACTCAGGAGTTATCGCTTACATCACCAGAGACGACGTCTGGCCTGTTGTCAAGAACGTTGTTCTTTTCGGAGTATGTTTCACATTATCGTTTTCACAATTGAAAGATTTGCAAGTTTTATCGAACTGTGCTGACTTTTTTTTTTCCATAGGCTGGTGTCTTTGTTTTCAAGAGCATTGAGTCAAACAAGTTGTTTGCTTAAATTATTTTGAAAAACCACGTTCGAAAAAGATAGTAGTGGATGAATGTTTGGTGGCGTTTGAAAGTTGATTCCTGAGATGATATTTAAGATTGGCAAGGAATGATGGACATATCAATTTTTACAATTCTCGATTATTTTCTACAGTTCTTTGTTTCATAATCGATTGTACATATTAAGTTAAATTATCAAAAATTCAAAAAGGCTTCTTTTTCCTATACATATAATACAGACCTTTCTTTCTAAGACAAGACAAATCTATTTTACTCGTCATCGTCATCATCTTCTTCACTTTCTTCCTCCGCGCTATTCAGCCATTCTAACCATCTAGGAACCAATTCTCCCACTTTAATCATATCCGCGTCCGCTTTACTTTGCGGTTCTTTGTACCACCATTGCATAATGCAGTTCTCTTCTAGAATATCTTGATCGTATAAGCAATTGACTGCATGAAGTAAAATAGCAGATCCTTGTAATCTCCGTGTACAGTCGCGCTGGATTAAAAGTAATAAATCAACCTGATCAGCTTCATCAAAGACTTGTCTTTTAAACAACTTTGCCCACCGATTCAACACCGATTCGACAGCTTGTCCAGCCTTCATCTTATTACTGTTAATCAAGTTTGAAATTCTTCCAATCAAAGCAGTAATTGTTGCAGCTCGGACTTCATGGAAAGGAGCGTTTTTGGCCATACGAAGCGTTCCGAGCTCAAGCGCTGCAATGTCAATATCGTGGTTCTCAGTCATTGCACGCTCAACACTGGCTTGTGCTTCACGAAGGAAAGTCTCTTCATCTGAATCTTCAGATGCCGCTGTAGTGTTACTTGCAGTACTGATTCTGCGACGACGATGTTTTTTAGCTGCTGCACCATCCGCAGAGCTTGTAAATGAAGTATCGGATAAGTTCATTGATGCCATGTTGTAGATTAATCCAGACGAGTTGACGATCTCTTCGTAATCATCATCCTCTTCAACTTCAGATTCGTCTTTGTAGACAAAGCCCAAACCATCAGGACCAACAGCTTTGAAGTCAGTACTGATATCATTATCTTCATCACCCGTTGTCCTTGTCAATCGTTTACTTCCATCGACCGTTATGTTCTTTCCAACTTTAACGTTGTATGAGATTATAGCACCAGGAGCGATATGACTTGATGCTCCAATAATTGCACCGTCACCAATTATAGCGCAGTCAATCACAGCATTGTCTTCTATAGTCACATCATCCCAGATGTATGCGCCAGTGATTGTAACGTTTTTGCCAATTGTACAGCGTCGTCCGATAACACTTCCAGAAATGACAGTACCGTCGTTGACCACAGTTCGCGCACCAATAACAGTACAGCTATTAATTCGGCACGATCGCGCAAGAACGACGTCGTCTTCTTTGTAAATATGACCACGCTGATATTGGAATGTTTGATCGGCCAATAAGTTGCTGTCGGGTGTAATTGGGTATGTCCAGCGAGAAATCACATCTTTGCTTACAGCATCATAAGTTTGTAGTGACCGAACTCGCGCAGCGTAGTGATCAGTAACGATGTGCGCAAAGATTGTTTTTCCGAGTAGATCCGAGGTCAAAATACCGTGCACGAAATCTTTTCTGATATGGTTGTAATCAAAGTTTTCAGTGAATAAAGCTGGAACATCTGGCGAGCAAATATCAATATGACAGTCGATAAAGTCGTTTCGAATTGAAAGATCGCTGTGTTTGTTAAAAACTTCAGGTTCCAGCGAGATTTGCTTCATGTGTTTACGAGTCTTGATCTCTTCATAGTGCAGACACTGGTTTGTCTCTTCGTCCAGAACAAAGATCGCAGATTCCGCACGTGCTCTTGTGCGGTGAAGTGGGCTCGCTTCTCGGAGTACCATAGTCATAATAGCATTTTTATCTTTAGCACGACGTTGTCTGTGCTCTGCCAAAACTTTGTCGAAAGGAACGTTGCATACTATATCTCCACTGACTAGCAAAAAGTCAGAGGTAATCAGACCCTTTGCATCCAGGTCTCGCATGGCGTCACCGACAGACATTGATTCTGGACTTAGAATGGTTTCGATTGTGAATGGAGACGAGGCACTGCTCCAGCGAGAGTTCCTAGAAAGGTCAGATCAAGGGACTGTAGTAGTGTTGATACACGTACGAGATGTATTCCTGAATTTGATCCGCATGAGCACACGAGACAACAATGACTTCGCTAACTCCAGCGAGAGCCAAAAACTCGAATGTGTACTCAATCAGTGGAGTATTACATAACGACAGTAAACACTATGATCTTTGTTAATTTCATTGGAGATAAGTAACTCTGTGAACAACATACACGAGGCTTTTCGAGAGTCAATGGTCTGAATCGAGTTTGGTACGAGTCACTGAGAACAATGGCTTGCAGTCTCTACAAAGGCGATGTCAGTAACAGCTCTCTAAAATGCTGCAAAAACGCAGCTACCTCTCTTTCCTGTTCGTCGCCGTTCTCGAGACTCATTCTTTTCAATAAAGTAAAGACTCAAAACAATGTACCAAACAGGAACAAAGAGGTGTAAAAAGGGGATAATTTAAATGCATACAGTATCCTGCTCAGTCTCGTTCTCGTTTCCGGCCGCATTTGACGGTCCACCCTTCTTTTTCGCTGCTTGTCCTCCGCGTTTCGGACCCATTTTATTCGCCCTTTGTACCGCTATGTGCTTCTCTTCTCCCGCTAGTTCCTGTTTCAAAATAATTGCTTGCTTTTAGCGGGCTCGAGCGAGAAAATTGTCCGTTTTGGTGGATTTAACTTGATCTTGTAATTCAAGAAGAAAAATTAAAAATTGGTGAATTGGTTCAGAAGTACTCGAACTGGTTTAGAAATGTGAACTGCAACCGGAGATGCGCGGCTGTCTCACGTGAGACCCGGCTTTTCTGGGAAGTTAATCACCATGTTATATTGAGTTTCTTGGTTCTTTCTTTAAGCGATGCTGAGCTCGCTTGGAGTAAGCGAATCTAATGTTTTTGCGTCTACAATGTGCGTCTACATATTCGTTGCTTACCAGAAAATGCTCGAAACTGTAATATTTTTCTGTTTTCTGTGCAAATAAAAAAAAGATACATAAGAGAAAAAGAGAAAAAGATTGTGAATAAGATACCTGGTACGCCTGAACTATACCGAATTAAGAACAGCAATCATCATCATCATCATCATAAAAATAACAGCAGCAAAGACAAATATGTACTCCATTCCCCATAAGCCCGACCACCCATCCATTTTGTAGTTTTCGTAACTGCTCAAAGTCCTCCTCCGGACCGCTCTACCGAGACTCCATGAACCTCGTGTGTCTGATTCAGACTCTTGTTGTTTGATCGCGACGCGTTGGGATGCTCGTTCCAGCGACGCATGTGCGACAGGTTCACGGGCTGCGGTCCTTCAGCCGATGTGGGCGTGATGAGCGTGAAGCGCTTGTACGTGCTCTGCTTTGCAGGTTTCACGTAGTAGTAGTAAGCGCCGACCCCGGCGAGCAGCGCTAAAGAGGCACCGAGCATGAATCTGTTGTTTTGGCGTCTATTTAATTTGCCGTGGTTAGCATATTTACAGTACTTTATTAATCTGGTATTAATCAAAACACACCTGACGTTGAAATTGTTGGGCTTTGGTGCACCGTGTGTGCCGTGTGCGTCCATTTCCAGTTAATTGCAGTATATCAGCAAAACGCTTTGCAGCAGTCAGACACCTCCGCCGGGCCTTTTTATATTCTTCTACGCAACTCACAATTTTATTATCTATTTCACCTTGTTCACGCGATCAACCCTTTTTTGCTTCTTTCGGGCCATTTCCCCGGACGCGATCGAAACTCAGCTCAACAAAAACGCGCCCATGCGACGTCCGCGGCCCCGCACTTGAACTAACCCTGACGTCATCTTATTACGTAACTATTTCATACCTGCATAAGTTAATGACATGCATTACATCGTACAAGTACACAGATAATTCAGAGAAATGAATAACAAATTAATAAATAAAGTAGTAATATACCATAATACAACCGTAAACGCTCCACAAAATGACTTCCAAAATCTGTATCCACTATATACAAGATCACAAAAAAAACACCAATCACCCACTTGCTCACGTTCGTTTAGACTCAGTACCTAAACCCGCCACTGCTCGACACTAATCGAGGCACCTTCCTGGTCCACAGCGGCGGTCCAAACTGCACATTCGCGAAAAACGGATGCGCTTTGACTTGCGCAATCGAAAGTCGCTTAGACGGATCAAGAAGTAGTAGTTTACTAATAAGATCTTTTGCCTGTGCGGGGAATCCAACTGGGAATTGATATTCCAGCTTGATAATCTTCTGAAACGTCTGATACTCGTTGCTAGCTTTAAATGGTGGTCGACCAGCAAGTAATTGGAAAAGTATACATCCAAATGCCCACAGATCAGAGCTTTTGCATGCTGCCTTGTCGTTCAAAAGCTCGGGCGACACATACTCTGCCGTACCAACAAACGAACTTGACCGCTCTTCTTCAATCGTAGTTTCGTGTATCGGAGTCTCTATTTGTCCATCTTCGTTTGTGAATGACTTTGGCATATCCAATAACTTTGCAGTGCCGAAATCCGTGACCTTGATTCTCATTTTGTCATCGAGCAAGATACTATTTTGCATGTTAGTAAATTATATACGTTTTACTTCTCGCAAAAACTCACTTCTCTGGTTTTAAATCCCGATGAATCACTCCATGAGCATGCATATATTCTATCGCATCAAGTAACTGCGCACTGTAAAATTGTGCGCATTCCAAATTAAGCGATCCCATCTGCCAATGTCAGAATTCATCTAATGAAAATAATTAATAAAAGAAAGAACTCACCCTCTTCAGCATAGAAAAAAGCTCCCCATTTGGAGCAAGATCAAGTACAAAGTATAGACTTCGCTCGTCTTGAAAAGTATAATACAACCGAACTATACCCGGGTGGTCACCAAGTCTATTCAATGTGTTTTTCTCCACATTTACGTATTTCACCTTCTTCTCTTTAATAATATGTCTCTTATCAAGAATCTTTATAGCATATTCTCGTAACGTCTGACGATCCGTAGCCGCTACAACGGTAGAAAACGAACCTTCTCCAAGGACCCGACCAAACGTGAAATCTTTCACCCCCTTCTTGATAGTCTTGACTTGGATATTTCCATTCGCATCTGCTTCGCGCTGCACATGTACCGCAGCTCCACGCTCTGCCCAGTCGTCAGAAGCTGCTCGGTTTTTAGATGTCAGGTATGGCGGTTGCACGGCTGCTGTAGTTGTCGTCGTAGTAGTAGTAGTACTACTTGACGAGTTTGGTGAGTCTCCTTGTAGTTGCTGTGAAACTATCAACGCCTGATAAGAAGGTAGAGACTGTAAATTAGGAAGACCAGCGACAGTCTTCACAGAATCAAGAGCATATGGTATTCGACGACTACCGTTCTGAGCCGGAGCAGGTTGTACTTGTGAAGATTGAACTTGTGGAATCGTGGGACTAGATGCTGAAACTACTGATGAATTCTGCATTGGCTGAGATACTATTGCGGGTGAAGAGTATGATCGTATTGATTGCGGTCTATCGTACGTCTGCTGATGCTGCTGATGCTGCTGCTGTTGATACTGCGATTGTCTTGCTCTTTGTTTCGCAACAAGTGCATTCGCAGCATTTGCAGATCCATTCGAAAGCGCATTCGGTGGAGCAGACACAACCACCGGTGAATTTGAAGCCGAGCTCGATGCATGATTTAAGGCCGCTGCAGCTGCTGTTGCTGCTGATTTCCTTTGAGCATCAGTTGCTTGTGAAGAATAGACGTATTTCGACTCTTTTTTGCGTCCGGAACGAAATCCTGATTGAAATTCATCTGTTGCACTTGTCGTAGGTTCTGCAGTTGTAGAGTTTCCGTTGCCGTTGATTCCGGGTGATGGTGGTGGAGTATTCAGACTTCTCTGTTGCTGTTGTTGTTGAGACTGCTGCTGCTGCTGCTGTTGTTGTTGTTGTTGCTTTGAAGATAGCCGCAGCTTTCCAAAAAAATTAGACAGCTTCTCAGGCATTCTTTTATTTACATAGAAAAAAAAACGCGGAGATGCCTATATAAATCTGAAAAAGTTAACTTGTGTCGGTCCCGTCGGCTGTCGAGCGGCGCAAAAGGAGCGAGCCGCTTTTTAAGTGCTGGACAATCAACAACAATTACAAATTTACTAAATTACAGAAAAAAGTTGATTAGGTCTATTTTTATGTTACATATGAACTACAATTTGTTTTTGCTATAGAAACTAATCAATTGTCAGTTGTTGCATTTGTAATCTTTATTAAAGCCGGCTCATATCCACGTCGATCCGGGTGCGGCGTCATAACCTGTTTAATGCTTCTCCGGATCAGCGCGTCATCCGGGCTCATAACCTGATTAACATTCTGACTGGTGCAGCCCGAGTTTGGCCTTGAACTTCGTCTTGAATCATTGCAAGATGCTTTCTCATAAAGCAACTTCCTTGATTATCAATCCTAGAGAATATCAGACAAAAGATTACGACCCCGCGATTAATAAATATAATCAGCCTAATCTTATTGATCCACTCTATGCATCGACCAAAGAGCCCATTGCGTCGCCTCCGCTTCCACTCTACAATAATGACGGTACAATAAATTACATCAACAACTATTATTACTACAACCATCACTCGCATTTTGACAGGTTAAATGGAGTTCAAAGTGGAATGTATGATGCGAATGGGTTTGAGATTCCTCACTTTCATCATCCCGTTTCATCAGTCAATCTTGAAGGAATAGCAAGATTTGGAAGAGAAGGGATTACGTATCGCAGAGGCCTTGGATTCAGAAGTATCACAGCTGCAGAGTTGACTCTAAACGATTATGTCGAGCCTTTACAAAGTGTCGTGATTGATTATAATGACGATGAAGAACCGATTAATAATCCAAAACGAAGTAAAGCCGCGAAACAAGACTCACGATCAAGACAGGTCAGCGCGAAACGGATTTTCAGTCTTAATTGGCGCTCAGTATTTTCACCAATACGTCATTTTTCTCGTTCTTCTTCTTCTGGAAGTATATCAAATCAACATACTGAACAAACTCTTCCTTCTTCTTCTTCGTCAGCTGCTACAGTGTCAACTACTACTAGCAGTAAACAAACGATAAGTGATACTGCGTCTACTACAACTACTTCGTCGTCCGTCATTCCAGATTTTACTGTCCGCTACGCACTTCGAGAAGAACGACGCATGCATATTTACCAAGATTCACAAGCTCCGGTTGACAATGAAGCACGCAGAATCGTGCGAGTCCCAACTCCGCGTCCTCATTTCGAGGAACATGGCCAAGGTTCTGCAAACTCACGCAGAGGAGCAAACAACTGTTAATTCTTGTCTGTATTACTTGCAAAACTAGACGTCAATATCCTTTTCACATTGTTCTTCCTGTTTACATATTTATACCCTTCATTCTGTCAATCTGTATACCCCCTCAATGAATGCTTATTCGCGTAACGGCATGTTCATCTTTTTTATTTGTTAGTGCAATTCATTCCACGTATTCATATACTTACCGCTAAATATGCCATGTCTACTGCTTTCATGTTGTAGATACTGCTCTCGTTTGGATAAAGAGCACCAACTGCTTTAGTCAGCCACAGGCTCTCAAAAAAACATAGTAGGACATACCTTTTCCCTCAGTAATTGCATAGTAAAACTTCTCTAGCTGAAACTCATATGTATTCCAGTTTTCTTTTCCAGAAACATATGCTTTACGGTTTTCCACTTTGCCACTAGCAAGATCCTTAACGGCAATATTATGATAATAGTTACCCCACATAGGCGCCGTATAAACCACCTCTTTCTTTGTGCCTTTGATTCTCATGAATGGTAGAATGCCAGCCTTGAACCATATGATATATGGAGCACGCATGCCGCAGTTAATCAATGCTTTCTTTGAAGGATTCGAAGCAAACGAGTATTCAATACTGGCAAAGTAGTCGATCCTCTCATCTTTTTCATACGGGACTTGATCCAAAGACTTTGCACTACTTGGTTCTTCGTCCAACATATACCGCATCCATGATATAGGATAACAACCCATATCCATAACACTTCCGCCAGCTAATTTATAATCTGATCTAATATCACTTTCAATATCTCGAATTCTTCCCGTCAATGACCCTTCAAACTCCAAAATCTCACCAAAGTCGTCGACATTGCTTATTATCTCTTTTACAACTTGTGCTCCGGGATAATAATACCAATGAAAAGCCTCTGTAACAAGAACATTCTTCTGATGCGCATATTCAAATAGTTTTGCAGTTTGATCCGCATTAGATGCCGCTGGCTTTTCTAGTAAAACAGGTTTTCCTGCATCAATACATTTTACTGTCCACTCATAATGTAATCCATTCGGAGTAGGAATATAAACTGCGTCAACTTCGGGATCGTTTATCAAATCATCGTATGTTTCATGAGTTCGCTCAAATCCATGCTTCTTTGCAAATTCTTTTGCGCGACTCGGATCGCGCGCTGCAACAGAATACAGCTTGAATTTATCAGGCATAAATTTAGCAGGTCGGATTACTGCTTTGGGCGCAATTGCTGCTGCTCCAAGAACTCCAAGGTTGAGTGGTTTTGAAGATGTAGATGAAGTAGATGGAAAATCGGGATATATCGAGTGATAAATACGAGATATCGCATCCGTCCAGGTGCAAGATTCAATGATACTCATTTTCGCTGTTGAGTGGAGATTTTTGGGCCTATTCTAAAAATTGATCAATAATCTTGCAGCATAAACTGAATTGCTTTCCTTCAAGTTTCCCCAGACGTCATCGGCTCCATCTCCCAATTGATAACCTTAAGCTATCAGACTATCAAAAGTAAAAGTACAAGCCCCATATGTATAAGGTTTTAAGTATTGCAGTAGTTTTGATAGACAATTACAATCTTCAACTCATTATTTTCGCACAAAAGTCCATCACGCTTTAGAGCAGTACTCAAAACGGGATATTGTAAACATGGCATTAAGCGAGCATGAAAGTCCGATATCAACCATTACTAGCACGAACGACGTGAATGAATTGGAAGAAGGCGAAGATGTACGATATTCAGAGACAAATAATTCGAGTGCTTTTGATTTTACAGAGGCTAGAATTGTTGACGCTACTCCTATACATCATCCGCAACAAGAAAGTGCAGACGCGTCTCTACAAATTAGGCATAATCATCAAGAGCAACAGCAATTACAAGAGCAACAACAGCAAGATCATGAGAATTTGTCTACGGTAGCTGCGGCTGCTGCAATTGTGATAGGAGCTGCGAATGATTTTTCAACATACTCAGCAACGACCGATCTTGGTGCAGCAACTTTAGAATCGGGTTACGTTGCTAACGAGTCTGTATTATTCTGTGCACGGTGTCATTTGAATAAACCATACTCTGAATTTTTTGGACCACCGCACCTTGAAATAATGAAGAAAAGCTGTTTGGAATGCAGGACGAAAATGAATATATATAAACGAGCTGTTGATAGGAGTAAGAGTCAAAGGCGTGAATTTTTAGATATCCCGGAATCACATCGGCTCAGCTCAATTGATTTACTTAAAGAGACTATGATGTCTGATTTTTTCTCGGTGCCAGTGCAAGAAATCAGCAACGAAAATCAACTAGCTGACAATGAGTCCGTTCATGCTCAATTCAAGTATTTTCTGACTCCAGATACGGTTTTTAATGGAAAGTACATCAGCGACTGGTTTTCTAATAGTAAAGAAGAACCTAATGACGTTTACAAATCGGTGACCAAAGCTGTGTTGGAAATCACTGGTTATTCATTTCAAAGGCATGGCAGATACACATATACCCGTAACACAGGAGGTTGGTCCTCTCGGTACAAATGTGGACAAGGAATTCAAAACGCTTCGCGCCATGTCCGTATGACAGGACCAAAAGCGCGTAATGTCACTCCGCGAAAATACTATAAATGTGAGGGTGTCATGACGATGAGTGGGACAGCATCTGGCTTAAGAATATCGTACGATCATTTACATATCCATGGAGGACGACCAAGGAAGCCATCCGCAAAAAAAGGGGATCCAATGTTTTCGCAAGATATACCTACGAATATTCAAATGTTAAAACCATCTGCTCCAATTTTTATCAATCAAATCGAACAGTCTGGTATTTTCCCAAATCTACCACCGAAAGGATTTACGGGATTCGATAATCCGGGTTTTCTTGATCGGATGAAATTAATGATGCTCTATTTTGGAACGGCAATGTGCAAAAACAACAGGCCGTTGCAGGACTATTTGATAAAAGAGACTGATGAAATGGCGAGCGTTTTAAGTGCTATTTATGAACACCCGTCAGATCCATCAGCGATTGATCAAAGTCAAATGACTGAGAATGAAGAAAATTTGGAACAGCAAGAGCGGATTGTGGGTTCAGATAACGATTTGGAAGCATTAGATGTTGTGGATAATTTTGGGGGATTCAGTTAATGAGTATTCAGTTGCGAAAGAACTGGAAATTCGGGCGTGCGGCTCATTTAGTTAATTGACATCCGTAATACATTATTGAAATTTAGGCCTATCTTATACCTCTTTTCTCCAGAGAGCCAGGATTTTTTTCACCATTAATTCAAAATGTCGTTACGGTCAAACGAAAGGCCAACACCTGAGAATGCTGAGCCGATTGATATAGTGTCAAGGGCAGATCGCAAGAAGTGTTGGGATGCTCGGGATGCGTACTTTGCATGCCTTACCAAGAATAACATCGAAAGTATTCGAGGACCTGAAGCTCGAAAGGCTTTAATGAGCGGGATTTGTCGGGATTTAGAGGATGTTATGAATAGCTCATGTCGAAGTGTATGGGTATGTATTTCTGTTCTCCCACGAATCGTATTCCGTTTTTGAATACAGTCGAGAAAACTTGTCGATTAACACAGTCATAGGTTGAACATTTCATGATGAGAAGAGAAAAGCAATTTGAGGAAGAGGCTTTCAAGAGAAGGATAACAGAAATGGCAGAATTAGAAGCCAAGGAAGGAATACAACCGCTTGGTTTACGTCAAAGACACAATAAGTGAGGTGACTTCAAAGAGGGCTCAATGGTATGAGAGTTATGTACATAGGATACAAATAATACAGTTTGTAAAACATAGTTGCTACCGTTATTACACAGATTAAGGCTTAAGATATACAGCGTAGAGAATGGCCAAAAAGATCATAAGTTCTTTGGACAAATTAAGTCGTGGCTCAATGTGAGTTTAGAAGTAATGGAGTTCTACTCTTGGAATTATTCATTTATATACAACATAAATCAATTGATCGCATTTACGCAAGAATTTCCTTCAAAGCGCGAACAACTGCATCACCAACCTCAGAAGTGCTAGCTGAGCCACCAAGGTCACCAGTACGAACATCGTATCCACCGATTTCCTTAGCATCAAGAACCTTACGAACAGCAGCTTCAACTGCCAAACCTTCCTCTTTCATGTTCAAAGATAGCTTGAGCATCATTGCGACTGAAAGAATTGTCGCGATGGGGTTGACTTTTCCTTCCGGCAAATCGGGTGCTGAACCATGGCATGGCTCGTAAAGACCGAGAGCTTCGCTGCCATCGGGAAGAGATGCGAGGGATGCAGATGGGGGAAGACCGAGAGATCCAGGAATGACTGATGCTTCATCGGAGATGATATCTCCAAACATGTTGGAAGTAACAATGACACCATTAAGAGCAGTGGGGGATTTAACAAGGATCATAGCAGCCGAATCGATCAGCTGGTGCTTAAGAGTCAACTGAGGGAACTCCTCTTTGATGACTCGTTCGGTTGTCTTTCGCCAAAGTCGAGAAGAAGCGAGAACGTTTGCTTTATCCAATGACCAGATTGGCAAAGGTGGGTTACTTTGAAGAGCAATAAACGCTGCCATACGGGTGATTCGCTCTACTTCGGCCACTGAGTAGACTTCGGTATCCATAGCTACACCATCGCCTTCATCCTCTTTCCGGTCACCAAAGTAGATTCCACCCACAAGCTCTCGAACGACAACGAAATCGGTTCCGCGGGCAATTTCTTCTTTCAGAGGACTGTATTTCACCAAAGACTCCGACGCGAAGCTGCACGGTCGCAGATTCGCGTAGAGATTTAATTCCTTACGGATCTTGAGTAATCCCTGCTCCGGTCTGACCTTACCAGTACCCCATTTAGGACCACCGACAGCACCAAGAAGAATGGCATTTGCACTCTTTGCTGCATTCAAAGTGACATCAGGAAGAGGTTCACCAGTCGCGTCAATGGCAGCACCTCCGATAAGATGCTCTTCGTAAACGATCTTGGTCTCTGGACGCAACGCAACGATTGCATCGAGAACTTTGCGCGCTTCAGCCACGACTTCTTTTCCTGCGTGATCACCAGGCAAAAGAACAATCTTTTTCGGAGAAGACATTGTATATTGTGTTTGATTCTTTTATTACAAGATCAGAGATTTAAAGATGTTCGGAGAGAGAAATATTCCGTGAGTAAAGCGAAACCGTAAGTAAGGTTTTTTTGTACGCCGATGTCGGTGCAACCCCATAGCGAGATCGGCCATTCTAGTTGAACTTTAATTTGTTACATAAGCTCTTACTAAATTTCGATGATTCTGCTCTTTTTGTGGTAATCGGTGAGAACATGCTGATAATAATAATGGCATTTGGTACAGAAATCACAGAGCAAGCGGTCTAAAGCAATCATGAAGCAGCATTGTTGAAATGTAGAAAAGCAGGGTGGGAGAATCAAATAAGCTCAGAAAATCACGTTTTTCGCGTCTCCTCGCTTCGAAGCTGTCTTGCCCAGAACTAGACTGCGATCTACTGCGTCTAGTTAAATTAAAAATCTGCAAAAGGAGGCCATTTGAAATGAATGCTATTCACTAGCTGTTTTATGTTTGGCGCTCAAAGTCGCGGCATGCTTGCTTGTTTGCTTAACTCCGTGGACGTTGGACCCGATGCCGAGAAAATTGGACTTTTGGTGGCTGATCCATGTGGCTGGATTGGAATTTATAGTTGTTTTCAGTGTGGGAAAGTCAAGAAATTGCGATGAAAGCAAGGTGAGTCCGTTATCTGCGTACATAATCTTACGTGCATTGTCGGCAATTTAACTCTGTGTCGCTTTCAAGTTATGTCGAATAAGAGTTATGCTTTATGGCGTGCAGGATCAGTCATACGTCACTATTATGTCTCGAGCCCCCGCACTTAGATTGCAACCTCTTACAAACTGTCACTGCTAGCTTGAAACGCATGAACTACGCATACTCAAAGACTGCAATCCGTATCATGGTGATTTATAAGAATGACATTTCGAGTGAATTTCAGAGATAATCAATTTAGGTTCATCAACTTTAACAAAGCTATGACTCAAATACCAAGGTCAAGAGATAAAAGCATAATTTGCAATGTTAGATCAATCAAGTCGGAACCGTTTAATATAAGTTTAAAGCCAAACCTGTTACGGTTTAGCGTCAAATTTAACCTGCAGAATGCCACCAAGCAAAAAAATATGTGTAATTTGTGGTTACAAGACAAAAGAGAAAAAGCGTGAATTTAAGGTGTAGTCGTGGCACACAAGAAGAGTACGCTCAAAAGCGAAGGCAACAACTCATACCTTTTTTGCCTTTGCAAAGTATTAGAAACTTGTATACAAAGTAAAGTACAATGTGTAGAGACTGTCAAACAGATAGATACATGTTTCTCAAGAAATCATCAGCTCAAAAAAAGCACTGACCACAGACTATTGGTTACAAGGAGAGCCAAAGGCACATATCTGAGTTATTAAACTAAAAGATGCCGAAGCACATAATCTAATCTGAAATGGCAGTGCGAAGGATTTTTTTCCACCATGGCGGCGCAGTTCGCATTTGCATTCTAATTCTATACTTGTTACTTTTACTTAGCGTTTTATTTAGTTGATATTATAAACATACCTCGAGAATCAATTGTTCCGCACGTGGCGCACACTGGTAGTTGTTAAGATTGTTGGGTAGGCCTTCTGTACCATATTTTTTACGTCTTCCTTTTCATAGCTTTGACCGAATGGCCGGATTAGAAGAGTCGTAAACATTTCACCATTTTATAGGAGTTTTGCTCTAGATTCACTTGACGCACTGCTCTTAACGGATCTATATGATCTGATACTGCTTGTGCATATTTAGTACAAAGTAACGAAAAACAACGACTCCTTTGCCCAATCACACCGCAATGGACTGAGCAGTTCTCTCAATAAAGTTCGATTCCCTACCCTTATCCCGCAGTAAATCTGCGCTAAATAATCATTTTATTAGGGTTTTTACTTTCTGATCAAGCAAGTCAAAAAGAACTGAAATGAAAAAAGGATTTCCGAAAACCTTAAAAGGTTTAATTTACATTATCACGAGCATTTGAGGCGGAGTTGGATTTTGCGACTGCAAATCGAACCTTCGCCAATTGAACACGTATGATGACTGACCGTACTTATAAAACTCACGAGCAGACTGTAGCACGCTTTTTGTTGCGACATCAGGTGGGCTCAGAGACGACTGATGACGCCAGCTTTGACAACGACGCGTGGTAAAATAAAATATTACAT
>JAJLXV010000194.1:0-26840 GCA_030571435.1 Myxozyma mucilagina | reverse complement strand
CTGTGCATTGGTTTACTTCGTTGTGCAAGGTGTGCTGCCCGCTGCAAAGTCGATCCTGTCCTACATCTTCAAAATGTCGATGTATATATTCCATGTGAAGGCTTCTACTTCCGGAAATGAAGCTCATTCCGCTACCAGAGGCGATGAGTATGATTCAGCTATGAAAGAGATTTCAATTTTGCAAAGAGAAAGCGATAAACTTCAGGAGAACTTCAAAAAGTGCTTTCAACGTGCGGCACAAAATCAGATTACTTGTCAAAAGGAGTGGCATACATGCAAGAAGGAGACTGAGAATTCTACAAAGATGCATCGTGAGGAGATTGGACAGCTGTTGGACGCACAGGTCAATGACATCAGAGTTAAGAACGCGACCGACGATAAGGAATCTGATTTCATGAATCAGGTTCTAGCCGCATTGAAGAACGAAGAGGATAGGGAGCTCTTCAAGCAAATCGCGAAGCGGATCACCGAAAGCGAAGAGAGTGAATCTAATGATAATGCGGAGCCTTTATCTACTTCCGCTGATATAGCAGCCGAAGTGGAGCAGCAGGAGACTAACATTGCAATCGCCTCTCCTTCCCAGCCTATCATTGAACAAGAAACTCCCATCGTGATGATCAAACGACACAAGAGAAGAGGTGCGCAGGCGTATGTGTCTGCTGATTCTCTTGCATCTCTTGATGCCGCTACTGCGGAATCGTCTGCTTCGTCGGCAGCAGGCTCAAAAGTTGAGTCACTTCCACCGACAACTACTGTTTCAATCAATTCATCGGATGCCGCACTATCAAGTCATAAGACCTCTCAAGAGGCAAAGGCTGCGGACGTCTCGAAGAGACGACTGCAGCCAGTTATTACGGCATCAACTTTGGAGTTGTTGTCGGATGGCCCCTACACGGGACCAAAATACCCAGTCAGAGTACCTGTCGCCGCCTCGATGGCGGGCAGCAATGCGAGTGAAGCTCGCGATCTTGAATTGGAGGGGGCATACTTTGATGTCTAGGTCTTCTAGGTTTGTTATATTCTTTTCTTTAGCTAATATTCTTTGTTAACAATTTACTGTATAGCGTATTATTAGTTTTTTGACACGGAAAAGTGTCTGTGGATTACTTTCTGTGAATACCTCTCCACCAATAATCCTGTGTCCTGTTCTATTATCTTTTTTTCCTATGAGTGACGATATACTGTCACCATGAACGATCGAGAGGTCTCTTTCAATTTTTGTTCCTGCAATATTCGAGTCGTTATCATTACGCTGTCTTCTGTTGTACGTGAGTGATTATGGAGTCGTTTAAAACTTTGTTTGTGTTTTCGCGCGTCAAATGGGATTGTATTGATCAAACAATTTTTGAGAAAGTATTATCAATTGGTTTAGAGTGATGGTTTTTGTACAATGTCTGGGTATAAGTGATGTTGTTGTGTATTATTATAAAGTATTTGTTTTGGAAGGGAGTTCTGGGTGGCTCGTTAGAAGTCATTGGAAGTATTGGTAAATTTGTCTTTTGTTGTCTGTTCTATTCTGTGCTACAGTCTAGTAGTATTTGAATTACAATATTATTATTATTATTACTATTAACAAAACTTTAGATACTTTATCACGTTTTTTGTGAACGGCTTCATCAAGAGCAAGTAGAAGTTAGCAAAACAGAAGGGCACTTGTTCGCACACGACGGCCCGCTCACTGAACAGAAATTATGCTTCAAGTCTCATTCCTTCCACTACAGGGGAATACCTTGGCTAAACATGGATTCTACTCTCCGTGCTCATTCGCATCAAGTGCCATCATATTCAGAAGTCATGACTATTTTGATAATAATTCGCATTGAATAGCACAATAGCTATATCAGACCAAACCGAGTGGCTTTTTAACGTCATAAGTGTGTTTACTTTTTCAGTGGAATCTTCAGCCGATTCAAAAGAAAAAGTCTGTTCTCCGTGGTACTCGTCTAATTTAAATTCCTCTTAATAAGGAGTGGTATTTTAGTCAGGCAACAACGTAAAACAATTATAGCCATTTTCATGTTTTTATGATTAATGATTGATGCAAAACTATCAATATATTACAAATGACTTCATATCTATCTACAAAGAATTTCCATCCAGATTAGACGAACAACACACACAGTTTTTAAAGTAAATCATCATGGTATTTACAAAAGCGGGAAAATGATGTTCTGTGACAAAACCCGTGGATTTCCGTTTCCACTGCATTGGTATTTGTGCCACACAAATCGTTTCCAAAACTCCTTTTTCCGCTCTTCAACAATCTCAGCAGCCTGTTCACGTTTCCAGGCATCTTCAGCGGTTTCTTCTTCAACAGCAGCGACTTCTTCACTACTTTCCTCGCGCTCCTTCTGCATTCTGGCCGCACGAGCCTCAATCAATTGTGTAATTTCATCACTAGTGCGCGAGCCTGATGTCGCAAGTTCCTCGTCGTTAATAAACTTGTTAATTTCGGCAGTAAGAGTGCTAGGAGTTAACTCAGCAGAATCCTCAGATGCCTGCGAGACGACGCTCAAAGCTCGGGCGCGCCGTAAAAGTGGAGCGGAGTGAAGCTTGATACCAAAAAATTCATCAACCGCATCTCTGGTTGCACTAGCAATAGATCCTAAAGCGCGACCTTCCTCCACAAGTTGTGGTCGCAATTGGTTGGCCAAGTTTGGTCGATGAGGAGAGAGAGCGTAAATGCGGTTCTCGACAACTGAGCGACCCTGCAGGAAGGCATTCGCTTCTTCGTTATATCGCATAATCATACCAGTACCCTTGTAGTACTCAACCAAACGGGAAGTTTCTTCCAAAGTGAAACCAGGAACCTCAAGTTTTCGTGCCTTTTTTAAGATCTCCAGTAAAGGAGCATCATATCGGTCCTTGTAAGGTGAAAGATAGTTAAAAGGTTCAGCTTCACCGAGAAATTCCTTGATAGTAAGAGAAGTGGCATCACCCTCTAAGGCAGCAACAGTGAATCCGCAGGCAAACTTACTCTCCCCTGAAAGATAAGAGAGGATCTTGTTGCTGAGCCAAAATGAAGGGTATCTCAAAAACTCGTACGAAGGAGCGCGATATTGGGTGAAATAGTGCTCTGCAAAGATTGAGAGATTGTCGATGGTCAACAAAACAGGGACTCTGTAAACAATCAGCTAACTGCATCGAACAAAGATATAGTTTATCATTCACTTACTTGCTCTTCTCTATCTCGTTGAATAAACCATGCAGAGCAATAAAAGACTGACTGAAACTCTTGCTTCCCGCAACGATAAGATCCGCAATAGTATTCTTACCGGCTACCAAGTTTGTTCTACTTCTTCGGCCTTCCTGGAAACTGTAGGACTCAGTTAATGGAGTTGTAAAGATTCCCTTCCGTTTTTTGGCTACGTTGTTGGAAGTAGCAATCTTCTTTAAAAGCCTCTTGGCGTACATTGGCTGCTCATATAATCCAGTCTCTTCGTTCAAACGATAGTCGTTGGTACCGTCAATCAAATCTTCAGCGTCGGAAATGTTGATGGTAAGAAAACCGTTTTGCTGAGCGAGCGCAATGGTCTGTTGTAGCACAACAGATTTTCCAGATCCCGGCTTTCCTGTCAAGATTACACTTTGGGGATTGATTCCTTCAGTTTTCACTTGTTCAAGGGTCTTTCCAAGCTCAATCGATTGCTCACGAGCAATAACAGCAGCTTCACTAAACAGCGTGAAATATTGCTTAGGAGAGATAGCACCGATTTTGTCTAATTTTTTAACGGTTGGGCGAGAATAGACGGCTAAGCTTCCTGGAGCAACCTTTTTGTCGAATGGACTTATTGGCTCCGACAATTCACTCGGAGAAATCGGAAGAACAGGAGCAAATTGGATGTTACTTCCTCCAACCTTTCTTTTCGCATTCGCAACTGTTTTCTCAAAGGTGTAGATTGATGCTGCTGCAGACTTCTTCGGTGTAACACGGTCCAGTTTCGACTTTTTGGCTTTTCCAAGCTTATCCGCTACTAATCTTTGACGAGCAGCTTCTCGGTCTCTTTTTGTCATATGATCTTTCGCCAGAACAACTCTTGTGCTAGACAATTGTCTCCGACCAGCGGCAGCAACTATGCTTGTCGGGTTGCTAAGACGAACACATGGTCCGACATGCTGGAAGAGACGCGCTGACATTTTCACCTTGGCAGTTTCGGTTTATACTCAAATAAAACGCAAGGTACTTTTGTTTAACAGAGTAGTTTCAAATCTGCTTCAGCCAGTTGCTGCGTCCAAAAAAAACGTGTGTCCGCAGTGACTGCCTATGAGCGCGGCTCGATATTTTCGCAGAGTTCACGAAAATTTGAAGAACTACGATAGTCACGTGTAAATCATGTTTTAAGCTCCAAGATAATTTTAATTGCAGAGTTGATCGGGGACAGGTTATTTTGGCAATTATTTTTTTTATCATTCCAGAATACGCTGCTCATAGTCATTTAGGTGAGTAAATCTATTATGGGTCAAAGCTACGTCAAGAACTTTGATTACAACTATTCATATGCGTTCAATTTACCTTTATCTACTTCGCACTATAGAGTATGTAACGATCAAACACTTTCTACTACTGTTTATCTGCTGCTTCTCTTTTGTCTCGAGCCTAGAATCGTGAAATGTCTCTTCCAAAAAGCCAATTGGCAAACCTGTGGATCTTTTAGCACGAAAACCGATGAACAATGAACCAGAACCACTTACCAATAAATTGGGATCAGAATTTTGTTCTTCACGCTCACGCACATTGACAAATACGCTCCACGCCAAAGAAGCCACGCTGCTCGTCTGTTGTATTGTTAGTTTCTACTGTAAACTGTAATTCTGACGCTACATACCCTGTAACAGCTGTGTCTCCTTGCATGATTGCACGCCATCCACCAAGATAAGCCATGATACCCCGATTTCGGAATTTGAACGGTGGATGTGAAAGTGGATAGCTTGCATTACCTTGTCTGTTGAGTTCTTTAGCCAAGTAGATTGCTTTTTGTGAAGCGACTTGTGCAGTTGCTGGCAATCTCTGTCTTCTTATCTGTGCACAATCTCCTAAAGCATACACGTCTGGGTCGGCAATCTCGCTCTCGTTAGGGTTGGCTGGAGCGCGCATTATGTGTAATTCATCATCGGTCACCAGATTGTTGCGCTTATCTTTGACGACACCCTGCATTGCCTCGACAAATGGATTGGCAGCGAGGCCAGTCGACCAAACAAGGAGTCCGTATTTCATGGTCTCCTCCTCGCCTATCTCGTTTTTAAGTTTCAGAGTCTCTGGTCCAACTTCTTGTACTGCAACTCCTGTTCGAATATTGATATCCTGTCTTGAGAAGTACTTTTCGGCGTATGTTGCCAGTTTAGTATCGAATGAGCCAAGAATCTTCTTTGCGACATCGAAAATAGTAATTTGAACATATGGCATCAGTGATGGGTAATAGTACTTCATATCGTCGTGAATGAGGTCATGTAACTCTGCTGCAAATTCAATTCCAGTTGGGCCACCACCGACAATACAGAAGTTGAGGAGCTCGCGCTTTTGCTGCTCCGGAACCACAAACAAGTTTGCAGCTTCAAATCCTTATAAAAACATTAGCTGATATGTCTATCTGCAAAATAGGACACTTACTTTCCAAAATGCGTTTACGGATTCTTCGAGCGTCGGCGACATCTTTGAGGAAAAAGGCATGCTCTTTGACTCCTTTGATGTTGAAAGTCTGTGAATAACTACCGACAGCAATCACAAGTTTATCGTATGGGATTTTGAAACTCTCATTCGGATCTACACCTTCAATTCGAGCGAGAACTGTTATTTCCTTCTTGTCAAGATCGACTGATCTTGCGACAGCCTGCACAAGCTCGAGATTGGGCAACGCTAACTCGGTGGCTCGTTTTCGACTTATCCGCGAACCGCTATCAGCGGGTTCGGTTCTGAGCTTTAGGGCACGGAAAAGAGAATCCCATGCGTCTTCCAATTTACGCCATCCCTTGCCTTTGTCTCGAACAGACTCAGTGGCAACTCGAAACTCGAGAGTTCCGACAGCAGTGGACGCTAAAAGAGGAGTGAACACGAAGTACGAACGTGGTGAGATGACAATGCAGCGGTAGAACTGAGGGTCGAGATTTCGGAGAATATTGAATCCGCCCCACCCAGAGCCGAGAACAACGACAGTTTCACGGTCTAGATCAAAAATAATAGAAATTTGTCAGTTAATTGTTCAGATATAATGTGCGAGATTATTTGCAATCATACTGTCTTGCTCATTGATTTTGGAAAGAACGGAAGAGGGAGCGACGTCTTGATAATTGTGCAACACGCTGTATGGTGTCTCTGGATATTCACTTGAGAATGATCGAGTGTACGACTGCGCGCTTTTCCTGAGAACCACGCTCGTACGTTGTCGAACAGAGCTCATAGAGCCTGCTTGAACTGATTGAATTCCCCGAATCATTACTGAGCAATTCTGGGAGAAAGGGTATTGATAAAGAAGTGGGCGGCTGGGTTGAAAATGCTGGCCGAGTTTAAGGCTTTTTTTTTTGGGAGGTCGAGAGCCGAAACGTTAATCTTGATGCGAATCCAAACCCGCTGCACGCCTAATTTGGCACTTTTCTTATCCCACGGAATGAGTCTGAGTCATTAATACAGTGTACAAAAAAGTATTACTGCTTAATGTGATTTGCAGTGCACAGTTTTACCAAATATTTGATAATAATTTTTGTGAGCGGGCCGGAGAACAGGAGTTGTCCCTGATGTCATAAATGAGCCGCATACTAATATGGACTTAAGGTTACAAGCTTTGACAACACAAGAGTAATGTATACTGAGCACCAAAATAGATGCGCTTTAAGGTTTCTGGACGAGATGGGCTCCATCTGCTGTCTGTCGCTTACCCTGGTCGCGGTGTGATAGTTGTACGAGCTTTTCCACTACTTGATATCCTTCTCTGTGTAACATGAACAATCTATATTACGATTTCTCAAATAAGACATACCGGTGTGTTTTGTGTCCACCGAAAAGTAGTAACTCAGGTCGCGCAGCCGATTCTTTCCGTTGCACGTTGAAGTGCCCCGTGCGTTTAGCTCCCCTCCCCCGCTGTGCGCCATCGGAAGCGCCTCGGACGCGTGCGTAGACGTGTAAAAGTCAGAAGTAAATAACCTGTCTGTTCTTTGTTTGATTTCGGGCAATAATCTACTAGGCTAAATACCAGATTGCTCAGAAACACTTGTTCGGTTATAGTAGCTGTCGTCAGTTTTCCGTGCACTGACAAAATGTGTATATATTGACGCCAGTTAAGTACCTACGCATGCAAGTGAAAATACACCGCAGCAAGAGCACTCATGTTTCGTGGTAATTGAGCATTACCAATTGGCCGAAAAAGCGCCATTATCAAAATCTACGAGGATTGGAGAGGTCAGTGTCGCCCGGCTCGGAGATTCTGCGGACTTGCTTACTTTCAGAACTCGGCGAGAGGTCGGCGTCGGCGTCACCGGAAACCGACCTTTTCCCCGGACACGTTCTCTGCTTCTGCCGCTTTCGTAGTCGGACTTGTCCTTTGAAATTTGTAACTGTCTAATGCTGATTGATCACTTCTACAATTGCGCTGTTTGACTGCCACGTTGGGACGCTAAGTCAAAGCGTCTTCCATTTACGGCTATTGCTCTTCATGTCATCGTAGAATTAAAAACTAGAACAATACAATAGCACACCGGCAACGTGCACCCCATCCTACCCCGTATTCCTCAACTCCGGATCAAAATACGGCAGCTTGAGAAATTCAAACACACGCCTTTCCGCAGCTTCTATCGATGGTGCTGATACATCGATCAATTTGTTTGATTTACGATCGAATATTCCCCCAGACGTAAACTTGTATCCGAGATCTCGTGCCTGAAGTCGCAAATCGCGTTCAAACGTTGTTCCGCCTATTTTGAATGATTGTTATGTTAACAGATTTCCGACAATCGCCCAAAAAAAATCTGGGGTAAGTGGTGCCATACCTGTCCAGCCGACAATTGCGGGGCCGATAACCTTCCAGTCGGCACAAATGAGATCAACTCGGTGATGGCGCAACGCCTCTTTGCTGTTCGGGATCGTGGACCAAACCACCAAAGCCAAGTCAATCATTTCAACAGCTCGTTTTTCTGATTCGTTGGTAACTGTCAAAACCTCACTAATAAGATTTGCTTTCTGAAGTCGTTTGACGAGTTCGTGGAGAAATTTAAATTGTTCACCAGGCTTATTATTTGGAATCGAAAAAACGATATCAACGTCGGAATGACGGTCACTGCCGCGACGATATGAGCCACAGACCACGGCTTGGACATCGCTATTGATAGCCGTTGCATGATCTCGTATGATTTTTTCAATCTCATGCACTTGCTCATGCGTTAAACTGCATTAAGAAATGATTAGCTTCTGATACCGCGTGGATATTACAATTTACTCACTCTTCTGAAAATTCAGTATAATGATGGACTCCAGCTCTCTGTGCTCTAGTCAATATACTCATTCCATGACGTTGAACATCTTTGACAGATTTCCACCCTTTCACTTTAACCCATTCGGCAGCTGTTTTCCCACCGACACCCCATATTTGATACAGTCGTTCAGCAGCTTGCACTTCCGGCGAGTTATATTTATCTGTTTCACTTGCTATCTTCCCTGTTCGCAGAAATTCCTTCACTAGCGTCAAGGTTTTACCTCCACAACCAGGGAGTCGCGCAATTTCTTTTTCGCTGGTAATTTCGTAAGGATATGATCGAATCGCAGCAATCACTGTAGAATATGCACGCACGCTAATTGCGTTTCCCTCCAAATCTCTTAGATGTCGTATCTTCTTGAATTCGTCCGACAGCTTCTCGTTCGGACATATTAATGGATGAGGACGGCAACAGGAATACTTTTGTAGATAAATCTCGTCGAGTTTTGGAAATGAAGGCTCAGTGTTGGCTATGCTTCCCTCATTGCGCGCTGTCGATGTACGCCTCTTGCGTTTAGTAGGCTGTTCGACTTCTGGAGGATCAGACTCATCCGTAGACAACGATTCAACTTTGACCTTTCGCGGACGGCCACGCGCACGCTTTGCGGGAGTGTCAACAGCAATATCAGCCATAACTCCTGTGGAAGCAACTAAATCCGACGGTGATATTCGAGCCGAATATCGCCTTATATTCAAAATTTTATTCTGTACCATGCATTGCTGAGCCCACGCAAGCCTTGCAAATGTAGTAGTAGCATTCTGAGCAAATGCAAACCCACGTCGTCGAAGCTCCATAGCGAACCGGAAGGGGCTTTCGAGATTTGCAAGTACCAGTTCTGCTTTGTCTATTAGAGTTACTACTGTTGCGCCGTGTTGTTGGAGAGCGGTAATTGTCGAATTGTACTCTGATTCAGACAAGTGTGTAGGCAATACGAATATTGGGGCCGTGGATGTAAACAACAATGGATTGCAAGTATACTTTTCGTCCACCGCGCTCCTAGCCAATGCTGGTCCTTCTAACGAGTCCACTATTGAGCCAATTGTAGCTTCGACTGATGCTCTTTTCTTTCAATTTCCAAATCAATACTACAAAAACATCAAGTAAGCAACTGTCGACATTAATCGACATCAACTCGCTTAGGCACTCTAAACATCAAAGCTAAGTTTATGACGTAACGTTTGGAACCTCCTCAAAAGCCGTTACGACTACACTACGTCTACACAACGTACTTTTATAAACCTGAAATTTCAAAGACAAATTATGTACATCAAAAAAGTGAGACTCTCGATTGAATTATAAGCCGGATCTGAGTGTCAACGGCCTTCAATAAAATGCCGCTACTCTCATGCTAATGATTAAGTGTGTTGTGTTCCCTCTCTATTATCCGCTGCCCCCAATGTCTTCCTACCCGAATGTAAATGCATAGCCTAGAACCAACAATACGTATGAAAAAATGACTAGTAACTAGCAGAATTTAGAAATGCTTTGGTATGTTCATATACAACAAATGTGACGCATGTCGCTGGTACAACGCGAAATAAGTTGGGAACCAGTCTGAATAATATTAATTAATACTGTAATCAATTCACTGCAATCAGTAGTCACTTACCCTTTGTAAAACCCAAGAAAGCCCTCGTCTCTGGCAGTTTTCACAATGACGTCTCTCATGGACATGTACAGGTTATCTGCGTCATAACGCTGTAATCGCGAGCGGATAACCTGTGTGGGATACATTGACAGCGTGGCGCCAACTTTTGAGATCGCTGAAAATGTGATATACTGTGGAGTAGACTGTTAGAAATGATTATTAGCTTTTCACAAACACCCATATCTGTAAATTCTGACTCAAACTCACCAACTCGCCAGCGTTCTCGAGAATCCCGTTTGCCTTTTTTATTTTTTCATTAGTATACCATTTCTTTAACTCCTCATAAACCATAAACTGTACAGCCCCCTGCCCGACGCCTAACAAACTCGGCAAAAATCCTCTATAGAATCCTCTGATTCCTTCATCTCTCCAAATTTGTTTCAACCCTTGAAGCATGTTGGTATATGCGCCTGAATACTGTGAATTTGTTGAAAGCATGCGAGTCTTGACTACCCATATTGGATTTGTAAACAGAGACGTAAGGCTGCCCGCAATTCCTGCACTGAGTAGATAATCCGAAAAATTCAGTTGAGATTTCCCCGTCCAACTCTGTGCTTGGATTTTTATTTTCTCATACCTGAGTAAATTAGCGCATGACTCGATAAAGGAATCTCATCACTGTATTACTTACCAAAAAAAGTAAGCACCCCAACTTGCGGTGTTGCCCACAATATTAGGAACCAGTCCACGATACGCTTCTTTCACTGGATTTCTTGATCGCCCTAAGTCCTTTACAACATGTAAAACGCCTCCTATGTGAGATCGAGTTGAATTGTCGACTATGAAAAATACTGGATCAGCCCTTTGCTACTGCATTTGTAATCATCACGGTGCACAATTTCATACCTTGTAGCCTGACTTTGATAAGATCAAGTGGATGTAACAATAATGTAGTCATACATCCTGCAGCAATACCCGATATAGCATCGACCGGTATTATCTGTCGGAGCGACCGCGGTTGCTGCGCTTGTGACTTATGTGCGGGCTCGTCGGATATAGCGTTCATTACTTTCAACATGTGCACCTTAATCCTTGATTCTTACGTTAAACCTTTTGTCTAGAACCGAGCATTTTCGTGGATCAACTATAAACTCCTAGTGAATGTAGTAAGTCAACTGTCAACTTGGATATTGTATTCCTCAATTTTGCTCAAGTATTGCAACCGACCGAATGAAGAGTAGATTTATAACTTTCTACGAGCCGCGCCGGTAGCGGTCAGAAAAAATTAGTATGAGAGAAAGAGACACTGGAAAGTGATGCACTAAAGGACGAGAGGTGTTTAGTTACTTGTTCTACGGCTTAAGCAAATTAAAAAAACAAAGCAGAATTGAAGAGAATAGATATTAATGTGAATTTGCTTCTGAAAGTAGGAAGAGCTTGCATTATATATACATACGTTCGCTAGATAAATCCTTCACAACCTAGTTTACCTCATAAACTTCAAATCTTATACACCCGCCTAAATTTCTGTCCGAAATTCATTTCCAAAGTTGAAAAAAGATTTTTAAGCCCGCGACATGGGAAGGGGGGAGAAAAGGCTTTGTTTTGTCAGTATAATCTCAACCCAATTTCATCAATTACTGCTTACCTGATGAGCGAGGGACGAGGAGTAGTTTGCGACCAGCCTGTTAAAACATTGTTAGTATGTTATGCTCAACTAAATTTACCCCCAAAACACAGACGCGTACCCAAATAGATGATCAAGGGAATGAATCCATATCGGAAAGCAACCTGCGCCATCTCAGTAGCCTTAACAATTCGCTCCTGTGCCAAATAGTATCAGTCTTCTGCAGCACATTGAAATAATCTATACCGCCTCTATCACAATACCTTTGATTCCTCAGATAAGTGTAAAGCCATTTTCGTGTAGATATTTGATGAAACAATAAGTAGATGCGACTGAAATTGTATTATTCTACTGTAAACGAAAAGTGAGTCCAAGCTTTTGCTAATGTCCCAAGTGTGGGTTTCGTGAATTGAAGCTATAATCGAATCTCACGCAAATCATTTCCGTTTTGTTCGTTTGTATTATACACCGATAATATTTCAAAATATAGAAAAAAATGCAGAAATAATTTATTAGTTGCCAAAGTATTCCGAATAATTAATTGACTTCAAAGATGTCGGTTGTCACTGAAATAGCCGATGCAGTTGCCTCTCCAGCAGCTACAGTCACGAAGACCGTATATCGGATCCAAGAGACAGCAGTATCTCTACTTCCAGAAACTGCAATTAAGAATGACAATGGGTAAGTTTTTGCTTTAAAATACGAAAGATCTTGGCTAAGTAAGAAAAGATTTACCTTCACACATGGATTACTGGTAAAATACTGTGCAAATCAGCCTTGAGACTGAATCTAACTATGCATAAGTTAGGACAATTGAGTGTTATAATCATACTATTCACTTTTATTCGTTTTTTCATTTTTGCAAATGGTCCCAATACTCTACACACAACAGACTCTGCGACTCATGCATTGAAAAAGAAACAGTCATCAATCATTCGCCCTTCACCTTCTGTCCCCGCAAGAACTATATTAAACAAGACTCTATATAATGTGGACACTCATCCTTCGGAATCTTTAGATTGGTTGAATGTGCTTGTTGCACAGACTATCTCACAACTTCGAGAAGATGCAAGGATGAACAATAATATACTGCACAGTTTAGATAAAGTCCTGAATAGCGATGCATTGCCGAGTTTTCTAGTATGCTTTAACAATCAAACAACTCTAGAGCACAGTTAACTTTATGCTAGGACAAAATCAATGTCACGGAGCTCGACATCGGAGAAGAATTTCCTATCTTCAGAAATTGCAAAATATACCCGTGCGCTGACGATCCCGGCCGTCTTGTGTGTACTTTTTTTGATCTTTCACAATATTGGTTACTAACAACCACTGTAGGAAGCACGTATCGACGTTGAATTATCAGATAGTATCACTCTCGGTATCGATACCAGACTGCTATTAAACTACCCCGCTCCTTTGATGGCTATTTTACCAGTCTCATTATCAGTATCTATCGTCAGGTTCCAAGGAGAACTTACAATCTCGTTCAAAACAATTCCACCTACAAACACATCCGACCGCAAAACTTCTCTTACTTTCTCATTTGCTCCTAATTACCAGCTTGATCTTTCTATAAAATCATTAGTGGGCTCTCGATCAAGATTACAAAATCTGCCAAAACTCGCACAGCTTTTAGAATCTCGAATCAGAAAATGGTTTGTCGAACGCTGCGTGCAACCCCGTTTCCAGGAAATCAATATGCCGTCTATGTGGCCGCGAAGAAAAAATACTAGAGAATCGTTTTCCGCTGGAGGTAGATACTGAATTTTGTTATGTAATTATATTTGTACTATATGGCTGGAATGCAATCAATTCATAAATAAGACATCATATACAACAGTAATAATCCACAGGAAAACTTTTAGATCTACAATTCAGCGGTTTGCTCTATCATATTCAAAATAAACTCATCAGTCAACCCCATGTTTTTTAACGGTTCTTGCAATTGCTTGAAATCTTCGTGATAGCTGCGCAAAAATGCTCTTAAGAAACCGCCTCTCCACCATTTCAACCAGCGTAAAGTCTCTTCATCCAGCTCCTCCGAATTAGTAATTGGTCTAGATAACTCTCGAACAATCAGTATGAAGATTCTTCGCAGTTCTTCTTGTAGATCTTTGACCGACTTGTCCGATGACTCTGTGGCATTATCATTTTCCCCGCCTTTAGAAGCTTCTTCAACCGCTTTCTCTGCATCCGAAATAAATGCTTTAGCCTTGTCAATAGCAAACCCAAGCAATTCCCACGAATGACCTCTGGTCAGTGCAACAGGTTCAATATCTATTAATATCCACTCAACTACACTCTGCGGTGAAATGATTTTCCAATTCATCAATTTTTTGACAACCTGTACTGCCGTTCCAGTTTGCTCATGCCAAAAATCGAAAACAGCGGCAACCGCTTTTCTTTGGGCATCACTACCCTCACCGCCGGGACAAAGCTTCTTCAAGAGCGGAAGGCCTCGCTCAATCCAGCTTTCTGCGTGAGAAAGAGACCGCGAACCAAGGTGGACTATAGCGGTAACGTATATTTCTCGGATCAATTTGTCCGCATCATTCACATCTACTGCGTCAGGCTCTTCTTTCTCAGATTTTTCTCGGATATCATCCAAAACACTCTCCAAAATTTCAGGTGAAGCGCGCTCTCGGAGCCTTTGAACTAAGGTTCTTGCTTCCTCTGCATAGGGAGCTTCTGGTAGAGCGTACTTAAAAGGTGGCAATTCTTGATCATTGTATACAAAAACGTCAAACTCTTCAGGCAGCGTTTCTTTTATACGTTGAGGAAAACTCAAACGAAGCTCCTTTCCAATTAACTCCCGAATAAAAACGTACTTCGGATGTAACTCGTTCAACTTCAAGTCTTCTATCCATTCTTTCCACTTCCATGTAAATCCGAAATTTGATAAATGGTGCGCAAACCAATCTGCAAAAAGGTACATTGTTTGAACATCCAGATGCTCCAAATTAGCATACATGAATCGAATCGCACGACCAAATACAGGTGCGACAGCATGAGGCGCAAGGATACAAGCTTCGATCAAAATTGAATGATAGTAAATAGGTTTCAGGGGAGCTTTTGGAAGACTGAACAAGCATGAAAGAACAGTCTCGACGGCAATGTCTTCCGGCTTCCAGGTCGATCCGTTTTTAATCTGTGCAATTTTCTCAAGAGAAGTCTCTGGTGGACAAAACAAACCCGGACGAAAGAATACATCAAACCATAGCAATTGTCTAGCAGCTTCATGACGGTTAAAGCTCAAGTTCAAAAGTAGATCCACCAGCATATCACGAATAATAGTGGAAAATATGCTGTCAGCTGGAGGAGTAGTTTCCACTTGAGGATTAATAAAAAATCTGAGATATAAATCTGAGACAGTCATCTTGTTTGATAGGCTGAACGTTTCGGGGATCACGACTGTCGCAATTTCATGTTTTTCGAATTCTTTGGGGAAAACTGCCGAATAATCGCAAAGAAGTGAAATGGTCCAGTCGTCCTCTTTGAGTTTTTCCAAATGAGACATTGTCAACTCTAGGGCATCAGAAACTTTGTATGGAGCTTCACCATCAACGAAGGGATTAATCAAAGCACTGGCTTTGCTGGGAATATGATTGAAAGCTTTCGCTTTTTCCAGTAGTGCGGCGCTTTTGTCTTTCCGGTCTTGCTCTGGATCAGCGATAGCAATATAAGGAATTGTGTAAAGAACCGCTTTATAAATCTCCAGAGATGCAGAGTTTTGTTCAGCCACGTCTTTAAGCTCAGTTGCTCTGGAAATCAATGCATCCAAAAATTCAAAAAGCACGTCAGCGTTTGCAATCATAGGAGACAGAAACAACAGAAACCTGAAGATTAGCTTAGCGTTTCTCCAGTCGCCTGAGTCGACATATTCTTGTAACCTTCGCACCACTGCATCAAGCAACTCTTTACCGATCGTACTCTGAGCGCTGTTTGATCTTAATAGAGCAACCGACACTGAAAATATTTTGGGAGGTTGTTCAATTGCACTTTATTCTTGTTAAAACCAATTTGGAAAACTGAAATGCGTGATCTTACAGATTACAAAAGAAGTTGTAAAGAGCAGCTTTGCTGTCATCGTCTTCGGAAAACTCTGCTTCAGCGAGTGATCGACTACAATGCTCTATACTGTCATCGAGCGTATAACGACCCTTAACATAGATATTAGTGTCAAATCAGTTTCAATAGGAGTCATCTGTTTTGACATTCATATTCAATGACATACAGGTTCACCTAAACATCCAAAAAGCTTTCGTAATCGTGGAAAAGCCGCCGAACTTCCACTTCGAGGTCGTCTATATTCTCCACCTTCGTCACTACCTTGATCTAGCTGTTAGTTCATTATATTCCGATGTCATGGCTTCAATTGAAAGAATAATTTTTATAAAACATACCTCGACGACGTTTATACCCACTGTCCCGTGGAGAGGTTGATCTGTCTCTTCCCGACATACTATTCGTTCGATTGAGATCAAATCAGGTATATGACTTCGGATATATCTAGCGCTCTTCCCAGAAAAAGAAATCTACTCTCGAAGCCAAATGTTGGGAACATTGATGCATAACTGCGAAAGTATCTGTACCGTGAAGAATACTAGCCCCTTAAATTGACGTCTTGGAGGTCACTAGCTAGATAGTACGTGACCACGCTAAAGTGTCAATTTAGTAAAGGTGGCCGGCACTTCCAGTTGAGATGCTAAGGAGACAGTAAATATATAGAAAAGACTCAAATATTCTTGCAGCACTAAAAACGACTGTACTGATTGTTGCAACCATGCAAGCAGAAAAAGATACGGGCTTTTAAAATTCCACACATTATACACTGATAAGGTACAAATACGCTGTCAAGATACTGTCAGGCAGAATTAGCTGTTTATTTCTTGTTTTGCAACATGGTTGAAATTCGCAGATGATTCATAGAGTAATTAGGATATAATGTGATTGTCGGTTAACTATGCGTCGCATAGCAATGTAATAGTAGAGCAGACATATATTAAGTACAATTCAATACATCCGCTAAACTACCTTTGAATTGCCAGCTAAGCATCCAGAGTAGATGTTTCTTTGAAAAAGGAAACGCCTTAGAAAAGACAAAATTATAACTTTTGCATTTAACGTACATGTAAGGCGAGCGCCCCAGTAAGGCGAGCGCGCCGCTTCTAAATGCGACGCATCTTTTCTACCTTCCTAGACCTCTAAACTGCCACAAATAAATGACTCTACCTTATCTCATGAAGGCAGAGTAAATTTGGGCTCTGCAGCTTTACAAGATATTTTTGACTTTAGTTTACGGGCTGCTGTTTAAATATAGAACGTGCCTTGTCAAACCTTGTGATGGAGACGCGATGGAACTCATTCAAGACATGATAATTGAAATCATATTCCTTCTATTACTAGGGAATGCATAAGTTAAACATAAATCTTATTCTCCGTGCGCAAAGCCGTCAAATAGCATTAACTGTCAAATAATAGCTACTTCAATATCAGCTTCTACCAAAATAATACAATACACTAAAAACATGATGAATAATACTACTGTCCAATGTGTACTTAAAACTCGTAACCCATTAAATTCATCCTAAATCATGCACAATCTTCAATTTATTAACTACATAAAAACCAACCAACCATCTAAAAAAAAAAAAAAAAAACTTTCAAAAACGCCGCTTTAATACCACTAAATGTTTTTTTTCAACAATGACCATATCATCGTCCATCTCTGCGTCGACGTCGACGTCCGCTTTATCGTTATCGTCGCCAGCTGTATCTGTCTTCGCATTTGCATTTGCATCTGCGTTCGTGCTGGCATCTGTGGTTATCTTCGTATCATCAACTGTGATTGTCGTATTTGTATCTTGATCAAGCGCCATTTCGGATTCTTCCATAACATGAACTTTCTCCTCATTTTCGTTTTCATTTTCGTTTTCGTTCTCCGACATTTCCAAATCAACTAAATCAACCAAATTCCCCACTTTCCCATCATCGTTACCACCAACTTTATCTTGCTCCATTTCATCAACCCCATTTTCCTCTTCACTCACAGTATCACCACCACCAGCAACAACAGCATCAACTGGTGCATCCTTTAAATTTCTCATAACGGTATTAACAATATCACCAACCTCGCCTTCCTTCACAAACACCAAAAAATACGGCGTCGCAACACTCCTCGCGCGCCGTTCTTCTTTCTCATCCTGCAAACCATCAAACTCATCAACACCATCCTCACCGCCCTTTTCACCATTTAAAACGTCAAATAACTCTTCATCGTCATACGTAACTTTCTCATCGTTATATTTCCGCCATTTAAGTGAGCTTTCGTCGCGGATGTATATCCAGTAATGACCAAATGAAGCTTCACCGCGGTGCATGAATATAGCGTGGATTTTATACGCGTGGGATTTATAGGTGGAGAATTTGGTTGATAATGAACGACGGAGAGTGCGTAGCGTTGCGGCGTGTGTGGCGAGGGTTGTAGTGTATTTTTCGTGCGTGGCGGTCAAGGTATCGATTAAAGATTGTAAAAGCTGTACATCGGCCGATGTCGAAAGTGCAATTGAATCATCCGCCGTTACTGTAGTTAAAACTTGCGATAACCAAGCACTTGTAGATTTCAAAGTATCCTTTGCATTCAAATTATTAACTTGATCAAGAACCAATTTCGACTCTTGAATTTTCTTTTCAAGGGTTTTCATTTCGAGTTTTAATTCCCACATTTCCTGCCTTTTCATCGCAATTTCTTTCCCAACCTCGTCCTCTTTAGCAAACGATAAATAGCGATCCATATAAATACACTCTGGGAAAAAAATCGGCGCAGTACTTTTAAACACACGATTAGTAAATCTATCAAACTGAACTCTTTGAATTTGAATTTGTAAAATCGGCGGTAATTTTGTGATTGTAACAATCCTTTTCGCAGGATGATTTTCTAAAGAAACGATTTCTGGTTCAAATGATGAATCAAGTGCGTCGTAGATATTTTTAGAACCAGTTTCGACGTCGATGATTAAATGTGAAAATTTCTCTTGCTTTACACGTGTTTCAGCGTTTGGTAATTCGAGAATTTGTTCAGTTGTGCCGTAGAATAGATCCTTTATAAGATCATTTTGTTCATTTTCAGAATCAAGAGAAGTTGGTTTTAACGCGGCTTCGAATTGGAATAGGAGGTTGCTGATACATTCGCTGACGTCTTGTTGACTGCCAAACATCATAGTGGAGTTGTTGTTGGTTGAGACGGAAAGTGGTGGGATTGTAGATGTTCGTCTGGGAAGTTCAGGTTTTTCAAACTCGGTTGAAGGCGTGGTTGACGTTTTAGAAGTCTCGGTAGCAGCCTTTTGATAGTCCAACCATGCCTCATCTGACCCGACCAAAGCCAAATACGCCAACTCTTTTCTCGGAGCCACAGCAGCAGTTTTCGAATAAATCATTTGAGTAAACAAATCGCGTAATTCATTGATAAAATCTAAAGATCTTCGTAACTCCCATTCAGTGACGATACGGCCACCGATACGCTTACCGCGAGAAAGTGCGGACGGAATGTCGCGTTCTATAAAAGGAGAGGTCGGGGAGGAGAGAATGAATGTACGGAGGGGTTTGATTGTAAAGTAGAATTGAAGGAGAGAGTTTAGGTAGCAAGTGTTTCCGATGTTTTGTAGTCCGACGGGTTCGGATTCGGATACGGTTTGTAAAAGTGATGCTGTTATGTTAGATAGGATTCATGATGGAGAATGGCGACGGGAGACGTACAGTCAAAAGAACCGGTTTGGAGAAAGGAGTCGAGTAGTTTACTCTGTCGGGATAGAGAAATGGCGCGAAGAGCATTGCGCATGGTGAGTAATTGATCAGGATTGTCGTCGACGCGGATGCCGTAGACGGTAATTAAATGAGTATCTTCGACGGTAGATTGTACGCCGAGGGAAGAATAGGCGTCGTCTAAAGACGGTAATGGGCCGGTTAGATTTTTTGATTCTGCAAACGAGAGTAAAAGAGGACTCTGTTTTGCTTTGGCAAGAACTAGCAAAGCAGAAGAGAGTAAATCGGCCTTGTCAGGGAAATCGGAAATATTAAACTCATAAGAAGTGATGATTGTGTCGTCGGGGGTTTGAGAGGTGACGGCTAATGCACGGTAGGAATCGTCTAGAGAAAGAGAGCCTGCTTGGAGGTATGACTTTAGAAGGTCGCTTTGTCTGTCGTCTGCGACGATGCGGAGTGCGGATTTCAGTTTAGCAGCCGAGGAGGGGGATTGACTTAATAGAGCCTTGTAAGAGCCGAGGATGGCGGAGTCGTCGATGGAAGAGTCCGGGGCGAGGTCGAGGTCACGGTAGGCGGAGTGCAGGTCGTTGCGGGTGATTGCGCCGAGGGACTGGAGTTCGACGACCTGGATTTGCAGGAGCTCCGAGTCGCGGGCGGTGGCGATGGCCTGGAGACACTCGAGGTAGTAGGCGGCGTTTGCCGGGTCGCAGGATGTCTGGCGCGAGTGGGTCTGGAGAATAAGAGAGTCGCTAAAGTCCGGGGTCGCGCCGAGGGCAGCGCAGCGGAGGGAGAAGGCGGTGGTCGGGTCGATGTAGGCGAGGTTGTGGTATTTCGGGTAGTCTGCGCAGGAGAGGAAGGCTTTGAGGAGCGGAAGCGCGGACTGGGATAAGTGCGGACTGTCCTGGAGCAGGTTCGAGAGCAGCGCGATTTCGGCGCGGGCTTCGACGAAGAGCTGATGCAGCGCGCGCGAGTCCGGCGAGGCGCTGTCGTTGACCAGCGGCGGCACCCAGACGCCAGCGCGGAGGTCTTTGGTGAAGCCGAAGCGCGGGAGAAGGATCTCCGGGTCGATTTTGGTGTTTACCGACTGGTTCGTGAGCTTGATTTTGCGGGGCAGCGCGCCGGGCGGAGTCGCGAGCGGGTCGCCGAGCACGCGGAAGAGCGTCGTATACGCGGCCTGGGGCGATATCTCTGCGACAGCGGCCGAGGCGCCGGGGTTCTGCGCTGAATACGCCGCGACGCGGGCGTGGATCGCCGACGCGGAAAAGGCGGCGACGAGCGCGCGGGAAAGGCGCGCGGGACGCACGATGATGCTGAGCACGGCCGAGCAGAGCGCGCACGTGAGCGTGTACTCTTCGCCGGGTTCGTCGTGTGAACCGGGAAGATCGCGGTGACGAACGGGCACAAAGTGGTGGATCTGATCAGGCGCAGAGCCACATGACGACGACGACGACGACGACGACGACGAAGATGACGACAGATCAAGAGTTAAGAGGAAGTGAGCGCGGCAAATGGCGCAGATCAACGCGCAGGTGTCGGATGCCTGATCGCGAAGGTCTTCCGATACGTAGTCGCGAACGAGTCTGTGCACATGCGCCGACACCGCGACCTTTGCCTTTCTCTCTGCTTCTGCTGTTCCGTTGTCGCTCTCGAAAGACTCGCGCATCTCCGCCAGCGAGCGACAGACCACGACTGCAGCAGTTGCAGCCGAAGACGAAGACGAAGACGAGCCATAGGGCAGCTGGGCAGCAGGAACACCAATTGAGCCCGACCCGCACAGATAATGCTGCAGCTCCTGGACAACCAACGCCGCAGACTTGCCCGCGCCCGTGTGTGCCATGGCCACTGTTTCTTGTGTAGAGGTACCTGGCTTCGTGAACCGACCGAGCTGAGCGGAGTGCACGTGGTAGCGAGCCGCATTAGTAACACCTGCACCGTAAGCTTAGTAAAACACCTGCGGAAACACAGCGACGATGATTGGCTCTTCTCACCACCACCACCACCACCACCACCACCACCACTACGTAATACGCACACTCTCTACGCTACAACATGACGGTGCCAAAGGTCGTCTACCCGACGCACAGCTACGCGCCGTACGCGCCCGTCGACGCCATCGCCGCCACCTCCGAAGTCGTCTTCCCGGCCGCTCTCGCCGCGCTCACCTACAACATCGGCCTCGAGCGCATCCTGCACACCCACGACACCGCCGCCAACTCCCTCCGCCGCATGATGTCCCGCAGCGCCATCATCGTCTCGGCTGGCTGCACTTACACCTTTGTCGAGGCAGCGGCTGGAAACCTCCGTGAGCGAAACGACGGCTGGAATAACTTCTACGGCGGTATGGCCGGCGGTGCTCTTCTCGGTCTCAGCAGTACGCCTCCTATACCCCTTTCTACTACTCTGTCTTTGTTACTAACGTACCAGAACAATCCGTCTCCCGCACAGTCTTCGGCGCCCTCTTCTTCGGCTCCTTCCTCGGCCTCGCCCGCTGGGGTGGTGGTATCTACGGCCAACACGGCGACGACATGCATGCACCCGCCGGATCCATCTACTCCTCCGAAAAGAACGAAGCCGGCCAAGGTGGTGAGTTCTACGCTCTCAGATACCGTGTTCCGCTCTCCGAGACTATCGCAAAGGTTGGCGAAGGTCGCGGTATCGAGTACTCCAAGGCTGGGGTCCAGCATTAGTCTTTCTCATTAGCAATGTACATTCATCTTACATCTACCTACAGCTTGCCATTCTACCCAATTTACTTTATATTTCAAGCGCACTTATCTACAATGCTGTATTCAACTCAACTTGCTATTATGCAATTTTACCAACTCAGGTTCGCAATCCACCGTAAAAGATCGTTATCCACTACACCTTCAATTCATACTTAAAAAGCCCATTATCCGCAACTTTAGTGCTTATGCCAAACTCTAGTCATGTCGAATAAACTCGCTATCTTACTCCTTATTCTATATACGTAGAACGTGATCTTCAAAAAAATCGCATCGAATTTACGACCTAACGCGCGACTGATTGAAGACTAAAAAACTCTGCAGCCCTTTATTGAATACATTTTAGGATCAAAAGTATTATATTCTTACTCTGACCAACACGGGAATAAAAACGACATTTAACGATTACATGCTTACTGTTGTTTTCTCAAGTTTATAAAGAAACAACTGTGCTATTTCACGTAAACCACATTACGGAGATAGATCAAGTATGTACTTTGAAGAGTAGTTGAGCCCTAACCGGATACAGTACCAACCCCAGCTCTCTACCAACTCTCGTCAGCAATTCTCTTCAAAGCAAGTTAATATAAACTACTAAACTAAGATTAAGCAAATTACTTGATAATAAGTTATCGCTTCTAAGCTATACAAATCTAGCTCACACCGGATACTTCCATTACCCAACTAAAGCCTTCAACCCAAGAGCCTCTCTATATGAACCTTTGCACATAAACAGTAAGCAAAGGGTCTCGTACCAAATGCTATAGCCGCCGCCCGCACTCTTCACCAAACTACCAATGTCCAAACTGCATCAGACCCAGCAGAGCTTCTACGTGCTCTTTTGCACAAAGCGAGCAAGTGCGTGACTCATCCCCGTGTCCTCTCCGAACCGCTAATACTAAAAGAATATAGACATCGACTCGCTGCTCGCAGATCCCTCGCCGTCGTCTTCAGCGGCAGCGTCGTCACTGCTCAAAGAACTCGTCGCTGATGTCGCTGCTGCAAAGCCGTATCTGGCGCCATACGACCAGCGCACTTATGCCGCACAACTCGACAGTCTTGCGGAGAAACTCGCGGCTTTGCAAAAAGATGAATCCTCAACTGACTCCTCGTTCTCTTTCCGCTCGCGCTCGCTAAACCACGACTCCTCCTCCACCTCCACCTCCACCACCACAACATCAACAACAACACCCGCACTCTCTTCAAATACAACCACCAACAGTAACACCACCTCAGCATCAGTCCACCAAATCCGCAACCTCCTCTCCAAATTCGTCGTCGTCGCAAATCCCGCCCCAACAACCTCAAGTCTTCTCCTCGCCGGTCTCGAGCAATGCGTCATCTTCGTCGACTCTCCTTCCTCCAGCGTACAAATCGTCGACTGCTCCCGCTGTGTTTTTGTCTTTGCGCGCTCAGTCGACGGGCCTGTTCATGTGACTCGTGCTGTCACTTGCTCTTTACTCCTTCGCCATGCGCGACAATTGCGAGTTCATGAGTCCTCCGATTGCGATTTCCTTCTCGGACCGTCAATTATTGACCCTTCAATCGAGAAATGCGACGAACTCATTCTCGCCCGCGCCGTGTTCTCCTCCTCTGACGACGACTCTACAAACAGTATATCCTCTATCGAACCCTTTTCCGGCGCCGTTCACGACTTTGATCATCCCATTGGTCAATCCCCCGCCTGGTCCACTATCGACGATTCATCCACCACAAAATTCGCGGAACCAGACTACCTCCTTCTCTCTCAAGCTGCTCTTTCCACCTCGCCTTCCTCAACTTCCTCTCCCTCAGATTCAGCGGCTGTAGTTCGTCCATTACCTGACGACATTGCTCAACTTTGTACGCGTGTAACTTCTCGTTCTCTAGATTTTATTTAATAATCTTTTTTTCTTTTTCTATTCCATTTTATTTCCCGCCGCTGCTCTCTGTAGTAGTAGTAGTAGTAGTCTTTGCTCCTTCATTCCCTGTCGTCTCCACTTCTTTCTCTTTTTCCTTCTCTTTCTCCTTTCGTCGCTTCTTTTGCGTCTGCGCTTGACTTTCCCCTTTCGTAGTCGTGCCTGTCTGACTCTGAGATTGTCCCCCCGCTGGCGCAATAGCAATCGCAACAGGCGTTTCTCCCGTAACAGCCCTCTTCCTCCCTGCAACTCTACCACCGCCACCACCACCTCTTCCTCTTCCCCTCTTCACAGTTCCGTCTGCTCTTTCAATCCTAACCTGTTCCGTTTCTGAGATCAACGGTCCCGAAAAGACGAAAAACCCATCCTTCGTAGACGCAGCTTGCTCTTCTAACAATAACTCTGAATCGTCTATAAACGGATCATTCGTATCATACCTTCCGTACTTTCCATCCGTCTTTCTCTTTGTTTTCTTCTCCTTCTCTTTCTCCTTACCGTCTTTATCCTTTTCTTTATCTTTATCAGTCTTCCCACCTTCATCTCCCGAATCCTCAGTCTCATCACCAGCTTCACCGCCTTCGTCGTCAAAAATCTCCGCAGCAGAGGCAGCTAATTCAGCGTGCAACGCAGCCCAGCCATATTTATCTTCAGCAAGTTTGGCAACGTTTACAACGACGTTGGTTTTCCCGTGAAGTGCAACGTGAAGACATACATCTGGAGCTGGTGCATCCGGGTCAATCGGTGTTGCTGTCGCTGTAGTCGCGATTACTGCTGCTGCTGCTGCCGCTGATGGCGTTGATGCGGTCGTTGGTTTACGCTCTTTGACTTCTTTGCTTTTCACGGCAACAGGCGTTGCTGTAGGAGTACTAACCGGCGCAGGCGTACTTTCATTCGACAGCAAACTCGACACTGAAACTTTTGGCGACTCTGGTCTTTCGGGAGATAATAAAGACGCAATAGACGGACTCGGTCGACTAGGCGATTCCTTTACTGCATTCTTGTTGTTTGTATTCGATGATGATGGTGCTGCTGCTGGCGTATTGGTCGATGATGGTTTTAAAGGTGTATCTTCCGTTGGGTTTAGTATTGAAAAGAGAGTATTGCTCATCGTTGCTTTTGTTTGTTTGTTTGTTTATTGTGCGATTTAGATGATGAGCGCAGTGTGGAGGTGCGTGGTACGACGCGTATTACCCGGCTTTCCCAACCTTCTCAAATCCTGATTTCCATCGAAACTTAAGACAACCTCCATTACCCCGAAACAATCAACCTAACAAACTAACAATGAGTCTCCTCCGCTTTACACAACTTGTCAAAGCTTTTCCCGCTGACGCTTTAAAGCGACCGATTAATTTGAAATCAACACTTGAAGACCAAGTTACAATTTACACTTCATCTTCGACGAATTCAGCGGCAAAGGGTGGAAATGATGGTTCCCTTTCAAGAGACAAGTTACCGAATATTTCAGGGCAAATCGATGGATTACAAGATATTCTGAATGACAAATATAAAAAACTCGTACGTTATTTCTTGCCTTTTCGTTCATTTACTATCTTCTCAGGTTAATGACAATACTAACCTATTTCAAAGTACCCCCTCTCAGATAAACTCCTCAAACCAGCAGGAAAACCAACATACTACAACGACTTACTACACGAATTAACACACGGTGTTAAAGAACCTTCAACATGGGACAAAGTTAAGATTTTCTTTGCCAATGGGCGGGTTTAGGTTATATCAGTTTGTTCTTCTTTTTTTTTTTCGGGATTGGTTGCGTTTATGGAGGTTTCGACTCTTTTTTTGTATATAGATAGATTTGTGAATATGATGATTGAAAACGTGTTTTAGTTGGGTTTATGACGACAAGTGGGATAGAGGCATATAAGTGATTGAATATTGATCGCTTTTGACGTATGAACGAAACATTTGATACAGTTGCGCTCATGAGACTCTTCCACGATCCACCAGGAGATTCAAATTTATAACAATTAACTTCAACGCTATTTTATAGAGCTCCTTAGTCATTTAAATACTTATTGATCGCACAATGCGCTGTATTTTATAATGGTTCACTTTACCTCTTCTGCTTAAACGTGTATGCACATACACTGACCAAGTAGTAAACAACTTTGTACTGAAAACAAGAACGATCTACTAATCATATAACATCGTTCAGGAGGTGCTCTGCAGCAAAACCATTTATATTCAAACTACAGCCCAAGACTAAGATGTCTATCTTTATGGATTCATAAATTACTTGTCATTATTACTCATTATTATAAAACATAAAACCATACAACAAACCATACAATGCAATGATAACTATGCAGAATAAAAATACAGAAGAAAATATACAGATATCAGCCCTAAAAATACATTAAATACCCATGACCCATAACCATTCCGAATCTCAGCAAGTGCTTTCCTCGATGAAAGCTACCTAAACCAGCACCACAATATCCAAGGAATCGTCAGAACAACTGTATCTCAATCGACTCAGAACTAAATTAACCATTGGCTCAATCCATCTCAAGATAGCTTAACGAGCTATCTTTCATCCCAAACGCGAGGGGCCGCCATCGTAGTACTATCTTAAATAAGAACTCAGACTTGAAGACTGGAGCAACCAACATCCCACATGGCCCAAGTCTCAAGGCATCACCTAATGACCACTGCCAATCCCTCCATTGGCTGCAGATAACTCCACAGCCCGCTCTGGAGGACACGGCAATGTGCACTGCAGCCTATAAGTGTCGATACATCCGCAGCGAAGATCTGCGCGT
>JAJLXV010000193.1:0-27128 GCA_030571435.1 Myxozyma mucilagina | reverse complement strand
ACCTTGCTTATCTCTATGGGATTTTAATTCAGACACGAAAAATCCCTGCTCATGACCAGTTCTGCTTTTACAACGTCATGCTTCTAGACAGGTACTACTGTAGTATAGGTGAAATTAAATGACTAATCAAGTAGAAGGGGGATTAGACCACTCGACTTAATTCCCACGCCATCAGCCCTAACCCGCATTAGCTTGCGATATATAAAAAAAAATACGAGGCTCGAAAATGAATTTTATTTCAACTCTACCACGAAAGCAAATAACGCGGAAAAGAAATGGCCGAGTTACCACCGACGCCGGGGCGCAGCACGCCGGAGTTTGGCAAGACGCGGAAGTACAAGTTGGAGACGGAGGTTGTGTACAGCGACAACGGGGACCAGTACCGGTCGTCGAGCGTGCCGATATACCAGACGGCGACGTTCAAGCAGGCGAGCAGCAGCGGGGAAGGGGAGTACGACTACACGCGGAGCGGGAACCCGACGCGGACGCAGGTGGAGCGGCATTTGGAGAAGATCATGGGCGCGAAGCGCGTGTTGGTTGTCGCGTCGGGGATGAGCGCGATGGACGTGATTGCGCGCGGGCTGCGGCCGGGCGACGAGGTCGTTGCGGGCGACGATTTGTACGGCGGCACGAACCGGCTGCTGACGTACCTTGGCGCGAACGCGGGGGTGAAGGTCGCACACGTGGACACGACGGAGGTGGAGCGGGTGGTGGAGCGGGTCGGGCCGAGGACGGCGCTGGTGCTGCTCGAGAGCCCGACGAACCCGCTGATCAAGATCTGCGACATTCCGACCATCACCAAACGGGTTAAGGCGATCAACGCGCAGGCGCTGGTCGCCGTCGACAACACGATGATGTCGCCGATGGCGATGAGCCCGCTCGAGTTCGGCGTCGACATCGTGTACGAGTCCGGGACCAAGTTCCTGTCCGGGCACCACGATCTGATGGCGGGCGTGATCGCGGTGAACGACGAGAAGCTGGCGGAGAAGCTGTACTTCACCGTCAACGCGACCGGATGCGGCCTGGCGCCGTTCGACTGCTGGCTGCTGATGCGGGGAATCAAGACACTGGCGGTTAGATTCGAGCGAGCCCAGGAAAACGCGCAGAAGATCGCACAGAGGCTAGAGCAGAAAGGGTTCAGGGTGCGCTACCCGGGCCTGGCGTCGCACCCGCAGCACGCGCTGCACCAGACAATGGCCTCGGGCGCGGGCGCGGTGCTCTCGTTCGAGACCGGCGACGTCGGCTTCTCCGAGCGCATCGTCAACGGCACCCGAATCTGGGGCATCTCCGTCTCCTTCGGCAGCGTCAACAGCCTCATCTCGATGCCCTGCCGCATGAGCCACGCGTCCATCGACGCCAAAACCCGCGCCGAGCGCCAGCTGCCCGAGGACCTCATCCGCCTCTGCGTCGGCATCGAGGACGCTGACGACCTCTTTGACGACCTCGACCACGCCATCTCCCAGGCCCAGCTGTAACGCGACTGTGTTTAATTGTACCTATGTAACTTATGCTGTATGTTGTTGATGTTGATGTTGTTGTATATCCATGTACATATGTAGGCCAATGAGATATGAGTGTGCTTAGTCAGCTCGGGAGTATCCTGCCCTCTCCACAGTGGTAGAACGTAGCATCGACGAGCACACAACGCAATGGACGTATACCGGGGCGACTACGGCGACAAGATTCTCGTGAGTGCCTTTTTTGTTTATAACCGTAGACTGGACATCAGCTGACGTGATTATTTAGAGCAGCGTGCGTCCGGCAGCGGCAGCGGCTGTCTTTGGATCGCGGGTAAATGCCGCCAGCGACCTACTCGCGGCTGTACGCGGATGGGTCGGCGAGCGTGCTCGTGCCGAAGACGCCTACGCTGCTTCGTTAACGCGACTGGGTTCTTTTAAAATTGGCGACGAGACACTCGGATCCTTCGGCGGCGCTTGGCGACAACTCGTCGCTGCGGCCGGCGTCGAGGCATCCGCTGCAAAGTCCTTCTCTTCGCGCGCTGATGCCGAAGTTCTGCGTGCTTTGAGCCGTGTTGATGCCGAAGTTGAGCAATTGAAGCAGATGCACGCAAATCTCGTCGCTTTGGCCGATGACGTGGCTTCTGCGGAGTCGCGTGTTCAAAAGCACTCTTCTTCCTCCGCAAGGCAGACGTTGGCGCAGGCGTCGGCTGAGTGGGATGAACAAGCTCCCTTGGTCTTTGATCAATTGCAGCAATTCGATTCCAGACGTTTAGTCTTGCTCAAAGATGTGCTTACCTCATTGCAAACCTCTGAAGTAGACCGTGCGCAAAGAGTCGTCGCAGCCTGTGAAAAATCAATCAACGAACTTCTCTCCTTTGATCCTGCTGATGATCTCAAGTTATTCGCATTGCAAGTTCAAACAAATGCATCATCGCAAAGACCACCGCCTCCACCGCCTCACAGTCACGGCTCTACTGCTGTATTCGCTTCTCCTAGCAGCGCCAGTCACTTCAAAGACTCGCCTAGAGACTCGCCAAAGGAGAAAGAGTCAAAGTCGAGGTTCAATCGTGTTTCGACCATCTTGCGCAAATCAGAGTCCGGCGGTCGTCGTTTATTCGGTAAAGATAAAAAACATAAACATCGCGATGCCGTCGCTCTCGATGAAGCTGCAGAGACCTCTTCTCTCTCCTCCACGAACTCACGACCGCGTCCTACTACCCGCACTTCTGGTGTATTCACGCAACGACCACCATCTGTCTCTGTTCCTACTTCTACTTCAATCTCTACTGTTGTTTCTACCCCGCCTGCTACTGCAGCTGTCTCCACACCTCCTTCTGTAAGCACGCCCTCTTCCGACCCGGACGCCATCAACGTCATCGGCCAATCCTCATTTATTCCCCCCGTCGACTCTGAAGGCTACTCTATCCCCCCACCGCAACCGACCAACACGACTTCAGACATCTCGCCAACTCTTGATGTCTCCATCCACGACACACCACTTCCCAAAGACACCGTGGACGAAGAAGAAGAGCAAGCTGCGCGTGACCACGTCGTTGCTAGTCTACGCATGAAACCGCCTCCGGCTGTTGCAAAATCGAGAAGCATGCGTGGTCGAAGAGGCGAGAATGCTGCTAGTAAATTGTATCCTGGCGGCGTGGGATTGGTACCTCCTGTGTTGCCTTCTTTGGCTGCTACTCAACACGATGATGATTCTATTCATGAGAAGGAGGATGATGAAGAAGAGAAGAATGATGTGCAGACCAATGATCTTGCTGAAAAGGTAGCGGCTGTTGAACCTGGGGAACCGGTCGTTCCTATGCAACCTATCGAATCCGTCGAGACTTTAGAAACAGTCGAATCTGAATCTGAATCTGACTCTGAATCGGAAGTCGAGCCCGAACCTCAACCTCAACCTGAGCCTCAACCTATCGAGCCTACTCCTGCTCCTATCGCTGAGCCAGTTAAACCCGTTGAGGAGCCTGAATTACCCTTGATCGACCCTACTGACCTTTCATGCTCCATCGTCGAAACAATCAACGCTTCCATTACTGCCGGTGCCGTTACTAGTACCTCCATCACCGGTGACATCGTTCTCTCCTACTCTGGTCCTGCATCTTCTCCTACTCCCCTGCGTCTAGTTGACCCTCCTTCAACCATCCAAGCATCGTCTTCTCTCACTCCCTCCTCCACCTCCTACATCCTCGACTCAACCGCGTTATCATCCGGCCCCTTGGTCGCGTTCTCATACACGCAAACCGATCCCTCGCTAACACCACTTCTTCTCACCCCAATCTGGAAATTCGAACCTACCCAAACCTCCATCATCATCCAATACACCTTAAACCCCGCATACCCTTCTTCATCCCTGCTTTTCACAGATTTGAGCCTCGTTGTCTCCATCTCCGGCGCAACAGCCACAGCAGCACAATCAAAGCCGCCGGGTGTGTTCAACCAGGAAGCAAACCATTTAGTACTCCTACTTACAACACCCGAGCAGCCCGAGATTGTTCTTTCCAAGGACGTTGTCGGACGCGCATTAGTCAGATTCTGGACTGACGGACTCGCGAGCGAAGGAAACGCAGGAAGAGGCGGCGTTAGTGCGGTGTTTAGAGCGCAGGGTGTTAGTAATGTTGCTGTGCAGATCGGCGCGAAGAATACTGCTTTGGCGGAAAAGGATCCGTTTGCTGATGAGGAGGAGGACGAGGATGATGAGGCAGAGGATGAAGTGGAGTGGAAGGATGTCGACGTTGTTAGGTCTTCGGTTAGTGGTATGTACTTTGCAAAGGAGTAGATCTTGCAAGTATGTACATCATTTGATATTCTGAGAATTTTGTGTCAAAGTTCGTGAAGCGTGTATGTTCTTTTTTTGTCGAGTTAGTGTATGTGAGAGAGAGAGTGTGTGTGTGTGAAAGTGTGTGAGTTAAAGTGTAGATGTAGTTGTATTTTGTAGTTTTACTTTAAATTTGATTATTTTGTTTTGTTTTTAGATTTTAAAAATTCTTTTGTGTAGATTTTTATTTTCGTCCTAAAATAAAATACGAAACAATTTGTAATGTCTGGCTCTTAATTCAGAAAATACTGTGTTGATATGTAAAATTACTCTTCTCGTTGATAAAGTATCTTTTTTAAATGGATATAGAGCTTTTGAAACTACGCACGAAATTTAGTCAATCAATAAAGGTAGACTAAATTATCATTAAAAGTTCAAAGTTGAACAAAAAAAAGGGGAATAATTTTGGACAAGTAATAGTTGGTTGTAATGACTCAAATTGAAGAGCATTTTCTAAAAATTATTCTCTTTTTTTTTTCTCTCATGTATTTATTATTTGTGAAAATAATTTACTAAAATAAACAAAAAAAATACTCCTCAATTAATTTTTTTAGAAACTTTTCAAATATTTAATCTTATGACGTTTGTTTTTTTTCTTTTTTGGCGGGTTTTTTCTGAGGTTTGATGGTTGATTGATACAAATAGAAGTTGTGTTGCAAAATGGTAGAGTTAAAACTATAAAAAATTTGAGTGTTATAACTATATCACTATCGCTCCACTAATTCTTGCAAAAATACAGATCTTGTAACTCTGAAACTGTGGGCTTAAATGTTCGTTTATTTTCTGATATCAAAAAGCAATAGTTTGTTTTTACATATCTTTACGGACTGAATTCTTTGAAAAAGTGAAAGTTCCGCTTTCCAGAAAAAATAGAGTTTATCAAAACGCAGCGCTGAGCTCAGAGTTCTTCCAAAGGTTCCTTTGATGGAACTTTCTTTTGACCCCTGATTTTGCTTCTCGCTTAAAAGTATCCTAGGGGTTTTCTGATCACATCAATTTCACATCTCACAGACTTTAAATGACGCGTCGAGGTTGTCAAATTTCTTTTTATCTATCTTGAAAATTTTCTAGTGATGGAATAGATATAATTGGTTTAATTGGCTTTTTGGGTGGATTATAACGAATTGTGAGATTGCGTGATTGTAGTGCTTCGAAGTACGAATTTTACTTTTCGGAATTGCGCACCGAAGAAGTACGCGTATACCTAAAAAGTCAATATAGATCACTCATCACCTTTCCAATAAATCAAAAAAAAAAAGCCTGAATAGGAATCTATCAGAGTTAAAGGTGCAAGTTATATGCCAGCTTCTTAAAAGTATGCTTATATGGGTCCTGTGACGTTGACGATTGCACTGTATTACCGCATTCCAGTTGACAGATATGATCTGTGAATTGGCCTGAGAGTTAACCATATTTTTTAACGTCTACTAAAGTCCCGCAATCCAGTTGTAAAACCTGCTTCAGTGCACACTAACGATGATAAAATTAGCGTTTGAAGTACGAGTACAAGATTACAGTACTATAATTACTATAGTTGAACTAGTTTGTGGAGGATCTAAAACTGGTTCTTGGTGGTGCCTGGTGCCTGGTGTCTGTGGGTTGTGAGACAGTATTTTTCGCGACAAACGCTGTGACTGACAGCCTCTCAGTCACCGACACCGCGTCTCGCTACAGTTCAAGTCATTTTGGGTAAAACAATGACTGAAAGAATTCAAACGTGACATTGGAAATACAAGTTGACCAACTGACACGCGCGTTTTTAAAACTTGCGCGAATGGCATGCGGGCAATTTACAACAAAATCGATTACCAATATCACATAAATCAATCTTAACATATATTAGTTAACTAAGAGAATTCTTAAGTGAATTCAACTGAACTTCACAAATAGGAATTTGTCGGCAATTCTAGTTTGAAAGTATAAATAAGTTGCAAACGGGAATTTGTCCAAGCTTTTACGTTGAGCGATGATGCCAGGGCAAGCGCGTCGCGTCGCGTCGCGTTGCTTGTGACTGACTGATTATGAAATTTCATCGTCGTCGTTGTGAGCGAGCCATTTAAAGCCATGATTTTCTGAATAGCTCCATCTTTATTCAACGATTGCTATATATAATTCTGAACAGAAACCTGAACTACAATACTGATGTAATCAGGGCTAAAAAAGAGTATATATATTCATTCATACGACTCCTGTCGCGTTTATAGAATGAACATCACAGGCGAGCGCTTCGTGATTGCTGTGAACGACGCGCGACGCGCAGTGGGAGTGAATATTTATGAATTAGTGCTGCTGTTTTTCTTTGGCATCGTTTTGTAATGATAGGTTCTATAAAGAATTGATTCTACGCAATCCTGCTTGCAATTAGATATCGCAGCTTTCAAAGGAAAGAACCACTGTTGCCGACTACTAGAGCGGTTACAGTCATTTAATAGTTTTAAAAGGTGACTGAAAATGAAGAAGTTAGCAGAAATGTGTAAGTTTCATGAAAGTTTCGTAATTTTCCTGCATTTACTTTTGCATACGCTCAGTTTAATTAGCAGTCTCCCAGATAAGATCAGATAATTTTTTTATCTGGTTTGAATGATTGCTTTACTTATAGCACGCTCATTTATTCTCCGTTCATTGTTATATCGCGTTCATTAAAATTTCATCAGAATGTCTTAAAAATGTCTCTCGTTAGATAAATGATATCCCAAAAACATAAAAGAACGGAGTTTTTTGAAAACAAACAGTCAGTTACCAGATAGCAAAAGTCCTACATCAAAAGCAAGACTGAACAGCGAAGAAAATACATTTTGCACAGGAGTCTCTAATCGATGAATCATAGATTAATATAGTTAAGCACGAAAGCACCAAAAACTTAATTTGATGATCCGATATGAAAAATGTCTTAAAAAAATCTGTAAATCTGCCTCCCCTATTTGTAACATAAACTCCAGTCCCAGAATCAGCAGATAATAGATTAAGGGTAGCACGCCCTATGAAAGTAGCGTTAATCCAGAAGCGTCTGACAGTTTGGCTGGGCTGTTAACTAATCCGGACATGTAAACATCTCAGCTAACTCTAGATTCAGACCCATTTAATCCGGAGAGGGTATGGGTAATTCTTACTACGTACGTTTGCATTGAAGCTGAACGCGATTCTTCTTGTTATTGTATTGTCGAGTGATAGACAAATATGCAAAAGGTGCGAAGAAGCATCTCAGTGTGGACTGCGTTTGCAGGTAATGGGTTCTGGCCAGGTTTGGGTGGACAGAGCCACTATATTGCATGCACTCAGGGATTCACCGGAAACGGGTGAGTAAATTACGGTGAAGGTAACGTCATACACTTAATCCGTCATAATGCCGCCGCGAACGAGAGAAAGATACTCGTATCTGCTGCCACATACACAAAATCAACATATCGAATATACCCCAATTCGTTGATTTTTTTTTCATCTGAAGTTGACCAAAGCACGAGTCAGAAAAGACTTGAAACGAGAGCCGCAACGCAGGAGCGATGGGCGCGCGCGACGCGACAGTTCGACTCACATTCGACTCACAGCCGCGACTGGAATGTGACTTGACACGCGCCCTTGCCTGGGCCGAGTGCCCCCTGTCGCGTCGCGCATTTGTCTTTTAACTTGCTTCGGTTCCTCATTTTTCTGGTTTTCCTGTGTTCGTCGTCGTTGTTGCTGTTGTTCGTCGTTTCCCCTGTTGTTCGCCGATTCGAATCGCGTTTGTTGCTCTAAATCGATCAGTCACTCCTTCTTTGTTCGCGAATCCCGTTTGTTTACAGAAAAAAAATGTCGCCTCACCACTCTCACCACGCTCGGAGCCACGCTTCTTCCGCGGAGATCCTCAAAAAGCGCGAGGCAGCAGCTTTCGGCATCACTTTTGATGGAAATGGAGCTGCCGCCGCTATGGCTATGGATCCGCCGAAACCCATTGTTAAACGCAAAATTCTTACCGTCTATCAAACACTCACTGTCACTCACGCTGGCGCTGCTCCGACAAAATCCGTCAATGCTCCTCTGGTCTCTGCGAGCGCCGTCGGAAAAGCTGTAGTGTCTAACTCGGCTCAGGAGGGTGAGAACAGCTCGTTTCCAGCCCTTGCTTTACAAGACTAACGTATTTCAGCCGTCAACTCTGTGTCCGCTACGATTTCTGCTACTACTGTACCAACCGCACTTGTCACCGCTCCTCTTGGAACTTCTACACTTTTTACCATCACTCGATCGGCGACTCCCTCAAGCTCTCCATCCGCAGTTTCAAACGAGGCTGTAAACTCGACTGGATCTACTGATTCTGGCTCGCGTGCTAATCCTTCTAACTCAGGTTCTCTTTCTCCAGGTGCTCGTGCCGGTATTGCTATTGGTGCGGTTGCCGGTGCTCTTTTGATTGCACTTGTCGCTTTTCTTTTGTTTCGTCGTCGCAGACGCGCTCAGAATGCAGAGCCAGAATCTACATTTTCTGAGAAGCAACTCTCGATGGACAGCATTCCTGCTATGCCTGCGCCGGCTCATGTCGGAAGCAAGCCTGCTCGTTTGTCAATTCGTGTGTCTAGACCTGTCTCTGGCCTTTTGCCTCTTTCTTTACTTTCTGGACGCGCGACTCGTACTTCTACAGGTGCGATTGGACAGGATGCTGTCAGCGACACTGACTCTCTTCGATCATCTACTGCATCACTCGATTCGATTGAAAAGAAATCAATTACATCAATCACATCATCACCATCTGCTCACTCTTACTCTTCGTCTATGAGCTCCGTTGAAGATGCATCACCAGTCATGGTTGTTCCCGCTCCTACAGAAAAGCATGTTCCATCGCAACCAGTCATCTCACCTGAAGCCGCGACGTCTACTACTAACGTGCACCGCGCTACAATGGATTTCGTTCCTTCAATGCATGATGAGTTGGCTTTAAAAGAAGGTCAACTTGTTCGAGTGTTACATGAATACGACGATGGTTGGGCTCTTTGTGTCAAATTAGATCGTTCAGCTCAAGGTGTTTGTCCTCGATCATGTCTATCTGTTCGTCCACTTCGTCCAAGACCTAAGCGAGGACCCAAGTCACCGCAACTTTCCGAGAAGAGATCACGCCCGTTGAGCACCGGTGAACGCATAATAACGTTGCCCGTTGTCAACACTACTACCGCTGCTGCAGATTCGACAAAGTCCGAAGATCGAAAGCCCGATACCCCAACGATCAAAGTTTTTGCGCCTGACTCAGACAGTCCATTCGAAGTTGCATAAAGGGGACGAATTTAGTGTGTGATAATAGGGTTTAACATTTTACTTTTTTATTTTGATTATGGTGCTTTTGGTGGATATCTCGAGACGTTTTCTCTATGACTTTTTATGATTTTTATTAACCTGCAAACCAAGCTTTTCTCTTCATTTCTCATTTAACTCCATCTTCTTGATCTTCTTTATAGTTTTACACGTTCTTTTTTCTAACGTTCCACATTCTCTTCGCTTATTTACTATTCATTCCTTTGCTACCAAGACGACAACAGCAAAACACAAGCCACTGGAAGTAGTTGGCACAATTTACTACTTTCCTTCCTTTTTGACATCACATATCACTTTCCGACATGGTTTAAAGTTTGACTATGCAGATGGGCGTTAACGAGAATGAAGATCAAAAGTCTTGGAAATTGCGTGGTTTTTGTTATGTTTACTTTGAAGTCCTTTTTGCTTACTACTTTTTTGTCTTATTTTGTTGTTTCTGCCAAAGCAATGTATTTGCGATGTAATTTAGTGATTTTGTGTCATATACCAAATTTAGAGATGTTTTTAGTTGCTTAAAATCAATACTGGAGACCACCAGCAAAAGCAGCTCGAGCAGTGCGCAAGCAGCCAGTCGGAGTCATTCAACATACCAACCGTAAAAAAAATGGACAAAATATGTGAAATTAAAGTTATTGGTTTGTTTACATTCTTGTGACTCGCCTCATTAGCGTGCGGCTCCATGCGTGCGGCGTGTTGTGGTTCTGAATTGGGAGTTTGTGGAATGTGTTGTCTGGACAACGAAACGACGCGTTACGCACGCGTTGCTCTTACAGATAGATTCTGATGTGGAGAAGGCAGGACAGTTTGAAAGTGGTGGCCTATAGTACAGAAAATACTATTTATTGAATATGCTGTCAAATAGATTAAGTCAGTGGCCGGAATTCAGTTCTTGTTACAATCACTAACGGATTGGGATTTCTCTCTGGTCGGCAGAGCAAGCCGCAACAACTTAAGAAAGACTAACCCGGAAAAGTATCATAATTGGCCGTAAATTGTACTCCCTCAATAAGCCATATAGAGACGATGCAGTGACCAAATTAGCTAAATTAAAGAAACAATAGAGGATCAGACGTCTACTCGCACAGAGCACGCCTCAAGATGAGCTCTTGCGGAGAAGTAAACGTTACACTGCTCAAATTTTGAGACTAGCAAATATTAATATCGTGAAACAGAAAAGTTTCTGGATACAAACTTTGTCAATTCATGGAAGAAAACGGTAAGAAGTTGAGTCGAAAACTCACACGATAATACGAATAGTAAATAATTCGGAATTACTGGAATTTTCTGTAAAGCTAAAATGATGGCCTCACTAGTGTGCGCTGTGTTCCAGAAATACATGTATTTCAGAGTTTATAGATTTAGAGTTTTCTTTAAAATCAAGGTTTGGCCGATGCGGCTGCGCAATCATTGACGGACTCTGTCATGTAACTTCGTAATTTCATATATTATGTACAGTTATTTGTATCTAAGAAAACCCGCCTCTACTGCTTTTGACTGGTTTTTCAAACCATCCATCGGCAAACTCAGCTTCGAACGACTCCCTATTCTTCACACTATTATAATTCTTGTTCTGATTCCCCGCATATCCATTGCCAACCGGCACGAGCTTTTGTTCTCCATTGATTTTAACCAGTTCCATCCTGCTTCCGTTAGCAGATAACGGTGCAAAATGTGGTGTTCCTTTGTTAAGATCAGGTCTGTTCACTGCACTGCGTTTTACCGCCAATGAAATATGATACTCGCAGTATTCTGTGCGTTTGGAATGTACCCAGTTTGTACACGGCGTTCCTTTTTTCGTTAATGCCTTGCAAATAGCAAAATCTCGAGCTCGGCCTATTAAAGTGATCTTGTCATCAGCCTGATCAAGAGAAATGTTGAATCCGCGAGGGGTTCCATGTAATGCAGAGTTTGCTCTTGCGGGCCAGATTGCTGGATTGAATACAGCAATTAAGTCGCCCAGTTGAAGATTAGAAAGCTTATCAACAGCTGCACCGCATACAAACAGATCAATATCGGTATTTAAATCTGTCAGTTTAACAATGAAGTATCGACGACGCTTCATTTCAGCCTCTTGTTCGTCGACTGTGGACCGCTGTTGTCGTTCTAATTCAGCTTTAGTGCGAACTTTCCGCTGGCGGGATTCAAATTGACGATAACTCTCTTCAGGAGCTTCCACAGCTTCTTCTATAAGTCTCTTTTTCTCAGTATCTGTTAACACCTTTGCCTTTTCGTCCTTTTCTTTCTTCTGAGCTGCTCGTTGTGAAGTTTTCATGTAAAGCATTTGTGATTTGCTCGCTACTACCCCAAAGACAACCCAATCAGCATGAGGAGGTGGATCGTATGCTGGTGGACTGATAGCTTTGTAAATCGTGGACACCGTGTATGCTTTAGCTTCTTCAAGCTCGCTTTCAACATTCTCGGCAGAGGTATAGCGACTTAGTAAATATGATTTTGTAAAGGGCTCAAATAGTTCTGTATCATTGTTTTTGGGATCGGCGTCATCAGTTGTGTGAGGAGTAGATAGCGGTACTGATTCTGATGTCGGGATGGTATCACTCGTCAATGGAGGTTCAGTTTCAAGATCTGAATCTGAATCGTATGTAGGCGCAGGTTTCTTCGCTTGCGGTACTACTGCTTTACTAGTTTGCTGAACTTTGGTCGATGGTAAGGATGAAGCACTCAACGACCTGCCACTTCTGATCCTCATATAGTTCTCAGCAAACGAGAATTTGCTTTGATCTTGATTTTCTTCTTGCTTTTGCTCACCACGATAAGTAACGCTTCCTTTTGTAAAGACAGAGTCTTTTCTTTCTCGTGAAGATCTTAATCCAACTGTAGGTGCTTGTATTTTAGTTTTCTTTAAAAGATCCTCCTGTATGCCACGTTCAATTTCATGCTTAATCTTCGAAGCTCTCGAAAGAGACACATCATGTGCAGACCGACCATCGTCAAGACCTAACTGTACTCTTGCTTTGACTCGTTTTTTAATAGGAGACGGAGACTTTGGCACTTGTATTTCTTCGTCAACAGTTCGAGATAGACTTTTCATTCTAGCTGCTTTAGTTGAAGTTATAGGTGTCGTACGAAGCGAGTTTGCAATTGCTGAAGAAAAGTCACCAAGTTTTCGTCGTTTTATAATTTCCGCGGATAGAAATGCATTTTCTTTTGGTGATAAATGCTTTTTTGCACGAACAGGAGGCGAGGGAGTAGTTGGAACTTCGTCATTAGTTATCTTCTGTAACAGTGGACTTGAAGGTAAACTTCTTTCTTCTCTTCGGACCAACTTTTGAGGTGGTGTAGCAGGAACCTCCGCACCGTCATCAATAACCGACTTTACTGGCGATTCTTCAACAAAAGAAGCATCTTCCTCTTCCTTTTTTTGTTCCGGTTGTGAAAAGTCGTCAATTATAGGCTGAGTTGGTTGATTGGCAGCAAGTTTTAATCTCTTTTGACGTCTTATTTCGGCAAGTGCTAGTTTTGCTTCAATCTCTTCGCGTTCTGCTCTTGCTTTTGCTAATCGTAAGCGTTGAATTTCTAAAGGCATGTTAACAACATAAAGTATTCAAACGCGTTGTCGAACGAACCCTCCTCGTCATCATCATCTGATAAATACATTGAAACCATATTGAATAGAATTAACTGTACCGATTAAACTTGTTGCACATAACAGTATTTTTTTAACAGTAAAAATCTGATAGTTAAGGTTACCCAAAGGTGGCTGCACTTGTTTCCAGATTGATCGCACGCGACGCGTCAAGATTGTTTAGTCCGGGTAAATTCATGACGATTACACGCGTCAAAGAAAATCAATTAAGCAAAGACGCGTTGGAAAAGCCAATATACAATGTCAAGGATAGTCATATTTCCAAATCATGAGAACGATAATGAATCGACGGAATCAATAGTTATTTCACTACCACATCCAGTAACTGATGTGCCAACAAGATTTTTACTCACGTGCAATGGACAATATCCGGAGAAGAGCAGGTTATCTGAATTAACGAATATTAGCCATGTGAATCCGCATTCAATGCTTTTATACCCTGCGAGCAATCCCGACGATCAGGGAAGTGTGATTGCAAAGAGCGATGTTGTACTTGCTACACCTTTTAACGCAGTATTCTTATTATTGTCCACACTGCAGGCTTGCGCTCATCAGTACAGAACATGGGAAGATATTTCAGACATGCTGCTTCTGAAATCAAGGTCATATCAATTAATTTTGCCACTACTAGAGTCAAGCATAAGTGATATTTCTGATACGACGGAACCCGCACCGGGTTTATTATGCTACAAACTAAGCGAGCCAAAACTGTTCAAGCGGCTGGAAACTATCGTGAAGCGTATGAGGACAGGATTACCAAGTGCGCTGGAAAGGTCTATTGAGAAACTGCTAGCGCCGGCCACTACGGGAGGCAAACGAGCTCCGCAAGACATGTACGACCTAGCACGGCTGCAGATGGCCGTGAAAGTATTAACAAATCGGTATCTTCCGCAGGGGCTCGCTGCGTCATTCCGAGCGTGCTTTGTGCAAGAGGAGAAAGAATTGGAGGAGTACGTTATACAGCTTAAGAAAAAACGAGAAGAGGAGATGATGAGACATCAAATGCTGGCGGGAAGTGTTTCTAGTGGGAAAAGATCACGTTTTGAAGCTGAAGATGATGAAAATACGTCAAAGAAGAGCAAAACAGAGGCAAAGAAGATTAGTGTTGGCGTTGGGGTGCGGAAGTTGATGAAAGCAGATACGACTGGCATGAGTAAGTTGAGCGTGTTCTTTAAAAAGAAAACGGTTTAGAGTTGGCGAGTTTGGGTAATTGTATAATTCCTGAAACATGGAAAACAAATAAGGCTTCGACACGCTTGCACAAAGCTCAATGGGGCGTCTTAGAGTACTTTAAAAGAACGTCTCTGTCTCTAGTTTTTTTCTTTTTCTCATCTACCATTCCAAACCCGCAATTACATCAGAATCGTGACAGCCCCCTGACCTTTCTCCAATGCAGTTCAGCGATTTATTTAAACCTAGACGCGTTATTGCTGGACCTCGGCCTCTTGCCCGCGATGATCGGTGCATCAATTGCGGCAAGCGACTCCAGCCTCACGAGTTCTACCTCTGCTCAAATTGTACGCACCCCGCTTTTTTTCTTCTGCCTTTTAAATGAATCTGTACATATCTAATTTGTACTTTAATAGGCGCTTAAGCCCGATAATACCTTTCCGCTTTGGAAGCGCCTCTTTGGCCAAATAAATTCTTCAGCGCTGTATAAATTGAGAATTTATGTTTGAGAGATGTATGTATTGATAACACTATCCTTTACTTTGCTCTACCTTGCTCTGTTTTGATGTTCTGTCTGCAATATGTTCTAGCGCATTATTTTGTTGCGGACACAAGCTTGTTTGCTCTTCGTTTAAATCATTTCCTGTACGCAAAATGTAATAAATCAAATAGTCAGTATGATGCCAAACACCATAAATAGCGTCATCAGATATAATAGAGACACATAAACTTGAGAAACGCGGTGCGGTAGGGAACTGTAAACTCCCATTATGAATACAACGCGTGAAGCCGCCCGGGTTACTAGCGTTTATATACCAATGTGCTTACAGCAAGTTATAACAAGTGAGTTTATATTTAACACTGTTCTACCCTGAAGTAAGAAAAAAAAAAGATGCAAGGAAAACAAATGGTGATGCTCGGCAATGAAATATTACACAGCGCGATCTCTTCCACGAATCTACGACGTGCATTGTGCAGATAGTGAAAAGGCTCAAGTGGCGTGTTACACAATTAAAGAATATTGCGACGCGGTGTGACAACAGTAAGAAGTTTTGATTAGCAGAATGTTGCTCTTTACAGCATGTGCATTTAATCTGTACAGAAATAGAGATTTGTATTGGCTTTAAGCGTACAAACTAGTGGTAATTTTAATGCCAGGAATGAAGAAGTAAGAAGGTTTCCAAATTAAGATGTCGCGTGTGAGTAATTTGGGGAACATAAAAACAATCAAATGGTGGAACATGCTAGCGCGATCGCGAATGAGCGTGATACACTGCATTGAAAAGAGTTTTTCTCCCTTTCTCTCTTCTTCTTCTCGTGGCCAGATTATTCTCACAAAGACACGAAATATTACTACTAGTTTTTCTTCTCTATTACACCTATAATAACTGAAAATGAAGTTCTGCAAGATTTTCAAGAACCAGTGCAAGGGCGGTCCCTTGTCGCTCTTTCCCGACATGCAATGTATTACTTGCGGTGCTCAGCTCACGCCTAATGAGCTTATCTATTGCAAGAACTGTGCGGAACTAAATTCCCTTGTGTGAAATAACTTGGTTAATAGTTGCATGCTAATATTTATTACAATACAGGTCGCTGAGCAGACGAATCATGACAGATGGTGCTAGTCTATGGTCATGTGTAGCGCAAACAATATCGCTACCTATTTGGGCGACTAGCACTTTCGGCGTGTTACGAGTTCATATACATATTTAAACTTCATGAGAATATGTTTCAATTTGCTCAACTTTGCTTTGCTGTTACTCTATATAAATTATACGCGTTTCAGACGCGATTATTTTGTGGCTGACACAGGATTTGTTTGCTTTGTGTTCATGGGTCCTTTCCTTGTTGGGAGAAGTAATTGGCCGCGCAGTTATAGTGTGACGTGAAAAATCATCATTTTTTATCGCTGCTGTCTGTCGGCTATAACGGTGAGGCGCTAACCGACCGAAAGAAATATGAAACGAAGTTCTTGCTAACGATTACAATTGAAGTGTGGCGTTGTATTAATATCAATAAGTGAATAAATTAACAAATCTTCTTTACTCCTGTAGACGTCTAACGGACCTGAACTCCGCGCCTAAGTGGATAAATTAGAGTTGGGAGTTGCGGCGATCAGGGACCAGAACCGACTCGCGAACACTCCACAATTGAACTATAGCAAGCGATTAAACCTCATGGAAATGCGGCTGTTCAGTCCGGCTTTAATTAACAAAAATTACCCAAAAATAAAAAAAAAATTTAAACTGTGTGAATGTGGTTTTCGCCATCTGAGAAGTCCATTGCAGCTAATAGTCTCACTGCACCACCACGGCTTTTGAGCGGAGAAGTCCGTTGGGTTTCCGACACACCCGTCAACAACAGAGTACATCAATTGAGATATTTCCGAATAAATGATATATCCTCTTCGACTCATAAAATAATTACAAAACTATTTACTTTTTTTTTATTTAAAAAAATTGCTAAGGCTACCGCATCAGGTAATTTCTTGCCTATCTCCTTTCCAGCTTGATTCGGGGTAGCCGCACGAAGATTGAGTTTGGGGATGTTGATTCTATCCGTCGCCGCCGCTGCCGCGCGTGCTTTGTGCGTTGTTCAGTGTGGCCGTTGGGCGGGGATGCAGGCGGAGAACGCGTAGGCATATTTTTCACATATATTTAAAAGCCTTTCCCCTGTCTTTGTTTCTTCCGATTCCCATACTTTACTTCGCCCTTCTATACTATCCCTTCCAACAGTTTAAATTTTTTATTTTCCTATTACAATCATAATGTCCGTCACGTCGTTCTGCGAGAAATTTGTGCTCGAGAAGCGAATTGTCTGTCACAGACGATGCCTCAAATGCGGTGCAGATATCACCACTCCCTACGGCTGCTACTGCCCAAGTATGTTTCCGTCTACCCCAATCAATAATTGATTTGCACAATTGTCTAACAGTGCGTTATAGAATGCACTTAAACTTTCAAGTGGTCGATTGAGTGACTCAATCCATATACCGCTCATATTCATATTCGCTACGTTCTTTCTCTTATTCTATCTATCTCGCTTTCGACTTGCTCGTTATCGTATAGCTGGTCAGTCGAAAGTTCTTTTACTTGCTGTCACGCTGTGGTCTAAACATCCCGAATCTGGATCGGACGACGCAGCTCGCGACTTCATTATTTACTTATGGGTCCGGCCATCATTGGCTTTCTCTACACTCTGTGCTAGATTTTTGCTGCACATGAGGTCTATGGCTCGAAAAAAGTATTATTATCCTTTGACTATATCTTTTATATAGTACATTTATTTTTATTTGCTTTTGTGGCTGGCGTGGACGGTGTTAGGAGTCGGAAAAAATTGTGATCAAGGAAATCGTTAGTCTTGATCTTTAAATCGGTTATGTGATTAAATGAACGTGTAACTGTTTTCTACTATTCAATGCCCCAAGTATTGATCTCTTCATCTCTGCCCACGCGTACATATTTTATTACAATTCTAGACCACTCATAAATGCATCTTATTATCAATTCTTGCTATAAAATTCTTTTCCATTCATTTTTTAATCCGCGATAAGCGAAAATATATTGTCCTGTCCACCTTTCTCGCTAAATTAGATGATCATCTGCTCACTTCTGCGCCGCACCACAGACCCATTAATCTGTCACCTCGTTGACACTTTCAGCCACAAAGCAGCTGGGTGTCGTACGTAGATACTAAGCCTTCCCGACGCGCTCCCAAAGAAAAAGCAATTTTCTGAAAATAAAGTAGGAAAAAAAGTGCGCTGATTGATAGAAACATTGGAGCATATCGCCGAATGGCGTGTTCATGCGAGTTAGTGCGTGCTGATCGGTGCTATCGCTACCCGAGGATCCGCGTAGTAACTGGATATCTGTTTATGCGCAGGTGCTCTTACTAGTGATTAGTGAATAATGAGCGCGTTCACTAACAACGCACTACGCACTATGTCGGCTCGTTGGGACCATCTCAACAACATCTATTCAACACTATTGTATTTTTTCTTTTTCTCTGACGATTCACACCTTTCATGATTATTTTAATAGACACTCTCAATTCAGTTCAATACAGTTTCTAATCAATTCTATTAATTTACAAAATTATACAGACAGACAATTTATCACAAAAAAAAACTCCAAACCCAACAAAAAACAAATTTCATGATCGTTAACTAAGCTTACGGCTTCCATTTTCTTTTTTTCACAGCGAAAGCTCAGCAAGGCTATAAAAATGTGAATGTAAACCATGCAACCTTCGTCTTCGATCCTGTCTCTTTTTATGTATAAGCTCTCTTTTCACTTTCTTTGATCCTCCTTGCGTCATATCGCCTAATGTAAATCCGCATTGCGAAGGAAATTGTCGGTCGCTAAGCGGTTGTGGTATCCATCCTTGCTTGACGCCATTTATAAAATTCCATGTCCCTGGTCCTGTGTGCGACCAGAAAAAGTATCCTGACCCTTGTCCTTCGTATACATCTAACTGTGCTTCGATAAACTTCCTGATGTATGTCGAAACCGCTGGAGACCATGTAGATTGATCATCGGCCACGCATGAGCATCCGTCTTCTGAACATGTTGTTCCTGCCTGAGATGATCCGTCTGCATAAAAGCACACATCAACCGCACCCGACCATTCACCGGCATAAGTCGGCATAGAGCTCTGTGAATCAGAAAAGTCCTTGGCTTGTCCGCAAATATTTGCCAGATGACCATCGCCGTCAAGGCCCTTTTGGTCGTCGTCGAAAACTTGGTATCGGTGTGTATCAATGCCGATTTGCGTGCCGGACGCTCCAAGTGTCGAAGGAAGGTCTTGCCAGTTCGAAAGTGGCAAAAAGGCATCATGAATCACAATCATCAGATTCTTGTTATCAGTGAATGACTGCTGTACTGCGTTATATGCGTCAATGTAAAACTGTCTAGTGACATCTGCGTTATTGTCACCCCAAGAAATAGGCTCGTTAACAAGTTCAATAGCAATAACTGTATCAGCAAACTCAGCTGCCGAGTACTTTGCTGCAATGATTTTTAAAACATCAATCGTCTTGTCACAGTTATTATCTTTCTGCCAGTCCACAGCTCCCGCGCGTCCTGAATTATCAAATCCATTCTGTGAACCAGGAGCTCCATGTAAATCAATCCAGACCTTCATTCCTGCATTCCTTGCCCAAGAAATTGCTTGATCAAGGTAATCTTGTGCTCCGTAGACATATGGTGCAATGGAATCGTCGTTGATAAAAGACCAGTAGCCAATCGGAATTCGAAGGGTGTTCAGTCCATAAGATGCAAGCTCTGCAACTGTGCCTTCATTGAACCACGATGACCAATGTGATTGCATAGCATCTGCTGCGTTTGCCCCTAACGCGGCGCAAAGCGTATACTCATCAGATGCATCTGGAGCTTTCGACCATATATCAGAATCACCGAGCCACTGCTCAAGAACAAGCCATCCACCAACATTAATACCGCGAATTTTCGCAGGAATTTGACCGTTAACAACCACTGTAGGGCTGGTTGCTGAAGGAGCCGGTGCACTTGAAGATTCAGGCGTTTGTGAAGGAACAACGTAAGTGGACGTGAATGTTGGCTCAGGCGCGATTGCCGAACTGAAGTATGATGTCGTAGTTGCGTCCATAATACCCATAACGTATGTAGTTGATGCATCTGCATAAACCATAGTTGTAACGTCTGCATCAGAGTCCGGAGTAGGTTCAGGCTGAGTAGATGTAGTAGGTACGGGATCTTCAGTGTATGTTGTGGAAGCAAGAGCGTAGACAATAGTAGTTTGATCGTCTGGAGGCTGAGATGCAGGTGGTGGAGGCGGTGGTGTTGGTGAAGGTGGTGGTGGTGGTGGTGGTGGTGCAGAAGTGATTGCTGCGTCAACTCCAGCAGTGTATGTGGTATCTGGCAAAGCATAGACTGTCGTCGTCGGATCGGCTGGAGGAGGTGGAGGAGGAGGCGGAGCTGTAGTTGCAGGGGTACTATCATCCCAGGCCGTCACGTACACGGTTTCCATCACAATAATAGGATCATCCCAGTTATCGCCGTCATCGGGTCTTGCAACAGGTAAAGCAGCGACAAAGTAAGACAAGAATGTAATGGTCAGGAAAATCCAGACCGTAAACGAGATCCGAACCATTATGAAGTGAACTGGTAAGGCTATCTACCAAAGAAACACCGAAAAAAAATCTCTGCTAAATCTCGCAAACTGCGACGACTTCCACCAAAGCCTTTATACATTGGCATGATCGACTTCCAACAACGAGGCAGACCCTTTGTTCCAGCAACCGTACGAGCATCCGACACACCGGTACCGACCTTTCTTCTGCGGCTTTAGGATAGACGCCAGCCACCGTGCGGCTCGTCAGGGGCCACGAAGTACCTGCATTTTGGTAGCGCGTGGCTGGCTAGTCTGCAAAAGAGGCTAGTGGCGCAGATTCATCGAGATTTAGAGGCTGGCAAGTGAACCACTTGCGGAACATCAGGGTCCTACCATCATCTCATACCAAACTACGGTTATTTCGGATCTGGTATGTTTTGCTGAAATTTTGCGCAGCAATTGCACAAATGCAGCTGAAAATCTTGAAAAACAAAAGATCGTTCAGAATTTAAGGGTTTTACTGACAGGCACGAACCCTTCTAAGAACAGGAAAAATCTCATTCGCCAACCCTGCGGCTCAAACATGCCCCACTGGATTGACGCACATCTCACTTCCAAGATCTGGTCTCACTAATCTTTTCGACTAATGCACAGTTGATGCAGTGCACAGAGCCACTAAATTTACTAAACAATAGCTATCTTGACGAAGATTGATACTTCATTATGAATGAATTTTGTGAGTATATTCCATTGCTGTTTAAATCTGGCAGTACAGAAAGAAGAAAGTCTCTTGGCTAAACCCCCCCTGCTTTCGATTCTTCGCATATACCTCACCCCCTTTACTTGTCAATTCTTCAAACGAAACATCGTACAAATTCTCAGCTCTAATATGTTCTGTACCGTATGACAGATACTTTCTAACAAACGTCAAACATTCTGATGAGCTGATGAGCTGCTCTGTTACAGCTTTCGAAGTGGTTCATGACGCATAAATTGCGAATTTGAATAGATTCCAAACGGCTTCGAACAGTTCCGCTTCCTTCAATCACGTCTGATCAATATGCTACCAACCAATAAAGTATCTACTGACACTTCGTATAGTCGTATATCTACCAACAAATATCACTTTAAAAGTACGGACATACAGATAACAGAAACTTGCCGAGATCCAGACTTGAGACATATGATTCACAAGCCGCAAGGCCTGCAGAACCTCAAATCGTCCGTGCGCCAACACCGTAAAAATTAAAGTTTTAAAGTTACCCTGTCTTCCAAAGTCTGCGCAGAATTTTTGAACTTCGTCCTCCACAAGCTTCAAAATCGTTAATCTTTGCAGGTTTTGCGATTTTTAAAATTTTTTGGAGCATTTTTAATAAATAGTTGCAAACATCAAAAAAATAAAAAAATTATCGCGTCTTTGCGAAGAAGGTTATTAATCCTTCCTCACCAGGGGTCGAACCTGGAATCTCCCGCTAACTTTGAATAAACATCGTAGGCGGACGCCTTGCCATTGGGCCATAAGGAATCGCGTTGTCAAATAAAAAAACTGGTCATTTACTATCTCTCAGAACAAAACATTTGTCCGCGTCATCTTTTTCGTGTTCTACGTGAATGAAATGCGGTCTAAACTATTCTTGTTAATATGCTCCAAAGAATTTTAATTCAGAAGGTTTCGCACTCTGAATACTGCGGATAAGGTAATGCATTGGTGGGGTCTGAAAACATCGAGCAGTTGATTTGATATATATATATGGAAGTTGACAGCAGCAAATTGGACCAAAACCTGACGAACAGGCACTGAAAAAAGTAGGTCAATGCATATAGACAATTGAGTAAAGGTAGTTCTCAATTCTCTTAACGGGAAAAGTTGAACAGTCCATCCGAATGATCGTGTAAGAGAAAGACAACGGCACTTGTTTGTAAAGTCTTGAGCGCATTGTTTAATTTCTCCCCATTTAACCTTGCAACAAAATTGAGTGTCGAATATAGTGTTATCGTGTCAACAATAAGCATTGAAGTATCTGCTTAACGTTTCATGAGAAAACTGAAAAGATATATCACAAGGTTGCTGTAAATATTATCTTATGGAATATGAATTATAGATCTGGAACCAGAGCTGAAATGATCCGAGAGAAGCCCTAACCAGACGATGAAGCCCAAAAATACGAAGGTACTGGACATTTTGTTGGATTCTATTCAATTCCAACTGAAAAGTCTCGATCTTCTCGATCTGTACAACGCTTCTAGTGGCAAGATAGTGGCACGAACTGATCTCATCTTTTTGTTGTTGAATCAAAGTCAATCAGTCAACAACCATCATCGATCGCGTCAAAACTGTTAGCAGTAGAATCTAGACAACTTCGCGATGGCCCAACAAGACGCACAAACTATACTTTCAACGCCTCTACATGGCCTGTACATTCCCTACGCTCTCATTATTATTGGTACTCTGATTGTGAAACGGGAATGGATACTTTATGCGATTTTATTTGCTACTACACTTGCTGCGATGAAAATATGGAGAGGACGTGAGTACTTCAGTTAACGGCAGAATACAATTACAGAATATAGAATTTACTAATACGATGAAGGCTCACGAAAGGTTCTTAAACCTGATGTGTTCCAGGAGTTTGAGCTCAAAGAGAAGACAATCATTTCTCATAATGTCGCAATGTTTGTTCACCGATTGCTTGATCTGTTTTGTAAACAGCGCCTAATATCTTATTCGTAAGGTACCGATTTGGTCTGCCAAACCCCAACGATATCCTCGGTCTCCCCATTGGCCAGCATGTCAGCATTGCCGCATCAATTGACGGAAAGGAAGTCATTCGCTCATATACCCCTGCTTCTTCCGACGACGACCGTGGATTTTTCGATCTTCTTATTAAGGTACGCCTATATATGATCGCTTCTTGACATGGCTAATAGTGGATCAGTCCTACCCTACCGGTAATATCTCTAAGTATGTTGCTGGCCTTCAAATCGGTCAGACAATCCGTGTTCGTGGTCCCAAAGGCGCAATGGTCTACACTCCAGGTCTTGTTCGTGCCTTTGGTATGATTGCTGGTGGAACGGGAATCACTCCCATGCTTCAGATCATCCGTGCTGTTCTCAAAAACCCTGACGACAAGACTGAAATCTCTCTCATCTTTGCAAACGTCAATGAAGAAGACATTCTTCTCAAAGATGACTTGGATGAATTAGCTGCAAACCACCCTAATTTCACTGTTCATTATGTTTTGAACAACCCCAAGGAAGGCTGGACCGGTGGTGTGGGCTTCGTCACTCCTGAAATGATCAAAGCTTGGTGCCCGGCCCCTGCTCCTGATATCAAGATTCTCCTTTGCGGTACGTTCTTTTGTTTTTTGGTTTATTTCAATGTATTTTACTATATTGATTACTAACTTACCGTGAATAGGACCTCCTCCCATGGTTAGTGTCATGAAAAAGGCGACCGCTGAACTTGGCTACGATAAAGCGAGACCAGTTTCAAAGCTTGAGGATATGGTTTTTGCCTTTTAGAACTCTCAATATAAATAATTAAATAATCAAGACTTTACACTACCTAATGCATAATCAATCCAAAATTATATTTACTTCCAACATCTAAAATAATTAACGTCTTTGAGTGCGAAATCACTTACCATCAGTTGGATCTCGAGCAACCAGTATAACTGAGAAAATATGAACCCAGTTAAAGAAACTAGATATTCAATGCATGAGCACTCTTTAACATTTTACAACTCTTGCGACATGATTACTGTAGTGATCTCTTTTTTAAAATTAAGTGCATATTTCTAATGTAGCAATTCTGAAAAAGCGCAGCAGGATATTCATTATTCTTTTATTTATTTTATAATACAGTACATTCTTTACATCAATCTGATCTGCTTCCTTTTTGAGTTCAGTCTTCTGCTGAGAAAGAGCAAATGGCTCAAATCAGAAGAAAATTTGTTGAAATGAGGGAGACAAATGCTAGATTGCAGAGTGACATGAAGACACGCTTTCATCATAACGCCACTGAGAAGGAAGTTACTAATTAGCAAGTGATGCTTGAGAACAAAGCCTAAAAGAGCCTTGTTAAACTCCAGAAAGCGTTGTTTTGAGTGACAATAGAGATGCCTTTAAACAGCTTCTGGCTTTTTTAATTCGTGAAGCGAAGCTAAAGCAGCAAACCAAAGACTGCTGCAGCGAAGATCTCGCCACAACAATCATTGCAGCTTATAAGAGCTTTAAGAAAGGCTTCTTAGAGAATACTCAGAGAGGTCGGCGTACTTCAAGCCAAGATGGAAAATCTAAGTAATGATCGCAACATTGAGGATGTCATGATGAAAGTTATAGCTGCCTAGGTTTTTAAAAATTCTGTAAATTTAATGGCCAGAGAGGTTGACGCGCCTCCGCGAAGATAAAACCGCTTGTTTAGGTCGATGTAGTAATTCTCAGAGAGATTGACGCGCCTCCGCGAAGATAAAACCGCTTGTTTGAGTCGACGTAGTAATTCAAAAAATGATGTGAAATCTTTAAAATATTTGTGTTCATTGATAGCAACAGGACTTTAGCAGATAAATAGGGTAAATAACTCTAGTCATGTGTTTTGTAGCCTTCAGATATTTAGGCGCCTTTTTAAATCATTTTAGTAGTATTTAGTGTGTGCGGATGAAAAGTTACCAAAATGTTACAGGAATTGAAAATGGATATAGAGACTCTCAAGCTTATGATATGATCACTAGCGAAAACCTCAATGATCGGCTGATTATTCAACCATAAATCAGTTGGGCCTTGGTAGCAACATTATACACCACATACACCACAGAACACTTTCAATCATTAATAATTATATTAACTAAGTACTAGATTATAGTACAGCACACTATCACAGCAAGAAAACAGTGGTACTCCTCATTACCCATTAAAAATACACGACAATTCCCAAGTCATAATAGAAGGGCTCCTTAAAGATATAATATACACCTGTGATAATTACACAGTTTCATGATATCGAAACACTTTAACTCCTGCGTTGCAATCCGTATTGTTCCGTGATTCGTGTCCCCTTTAATACCTAGAAATGCTGTATACTACTAATTTAAACGTGCACACAAAGATACCAGTCGTGAAAAAACACATAACTTGATATTCTAAAACAAGAACGATCCCCCAATCGCCACATTTTCAGAAATATCAATGTACCTATTCTCCATGGAAAGACTCGTAGCATTCATGAATCTGCAGGTAGAACGACTCCCCAATCGCTCCATGTACAGAAACACTCACGCTATAAAGTCTGTAATTGACTTGGTATCGCTGAAACCGTAATGATAATAGAAAAGTCTCCCAATCATATCCGCTTTCAGAAAAAAACACGTTATCGTAAGCCGCTGTGGAATTTTCGAGAAAAAAAACACTTGAAGCGTCGTCACTAGCCCAAGGATTCGGAAAATGTTGAAGCGTCACAGGTTGGTACACAGCATAAAAAACTAATTAGGCAAAAAGGTATTCACAGAAGCAAATCGCGCAGAATATCGTCAGACTCATGAATATAAATATGCTATAATATAAATTATTAGTGGCTGTGGTGGTCAGAAAGAGGTATCAACAAACCTAGGAGCATGCCTAAATAGTTCAGGCCAGATCATCAAGATAAACATACAGTATTCCCGTTGACCGAAAAGTATCATGAACACCCATTGACACAAAAACAATAGACCACAAAGCACTCTTTGAATTGATACATCGACCTCAGCAAACAACTCTAAATTTGCAGCTGTAATTGAGGCCCCAGACGAGCCTTTGAGGGCGCAGATCGCAACTTGTGTTTTGAAGCTGAAGCAGAGGAAGTACTCCGACTTCTCTGAGTATCCAACAAAGAGCCTTTCTTAAAGCTCTTATAGGCTGCAACAATTTTGCAGCGAGCTCTTCATTGCAGCATTCTTTCGTTTGCTGCTGAAGCTTCGCTTCATGAATTAAAGTAGTCAGAAGCTCTTTGAAGGCATCTTTATTGCTACTCATAACAACGCTTTCTGAAGCTTTGCTTTCAACGATCGTTTGCTGCTCGACTATATTTTGCTGAGGAGCGTCACCAAGGCGTTTCTCAAGATCGCTCTGCAATCTAGCGTTCGTCTCCCTCATTTCAGCAACCTTTTCTCTGATCTGAGCCATTTGCTCTTTCTCAGCAGAGGACTGAACTCTGCTGGAATCAGAAGGAAAATAAGTTGCATGAAAATTTGGGGCCGTGAATTGAACGACACGAGACAAAATCATAACTGCAGCAGGAACCACGCATCGGGTAATGAAATACGCGAGCCAGCAATAATAAACGATCCACAAGCCTTGCAAGAAAATAGGCAAATTTGGTAACAAAACTTCATGATCAACGTGTGACTCGAAAGGTCCTCTGAAAAGCCGATCGAAGCGATGGTAATATGTGAGTACCATCACCCAGAATACAGAACGACTCTCGACTAAAGACATCAACGAGGAAGGATCATACTTGAAGAAATAATACCCACACGCATAAAGGCTGTGTTGAAAATCGTCAAGGCGCCCAACGCGACAGTAAGCAACGCCGAAGCCGCACAGCTGAACGCGCGACCAACTCGAAACTTGCGGTAGCACAGAGCTCTCTCGAATCCGTGACTAAAAAAATTAAAACATGCTTTGACCTGGAAATAACACGCTAAAGTCAAAACAGACACGTAAA
>JAJLXV010000192.1:0-27156 GCA_030571435.1 Myxozyma mucilagina | reverse complement strand
AGAGGAACAAACTCATGCACATGATACCACATAATGAGCGCACTATACTGAAATTGCTATGGTCTAAAGACGGGCTACAGGTACTCTGCCAGTTAGTGACCAACACAGGCATTGGCACCCAAACCTGGTATAAAAACCAGAGCCATCCTATCTCAACCCTCTTCAATCCCACCCCCAACCACTATGACCATGAACAGGACCCACACCATACTAATATGACCACTATAAATTTATAAATTTACTAGATAGACAAAACCAAATATTCGGAGAATGATAGAGAGATGAGGGGGGGAATTGTTATTAACGGATCTATTTTGCTTTTTCTTCACGTATGTTTTTTATTATTTGCTTTATGTTTGGTGAGTATGAGTGTCAGGGAGCAGTTCAAGGGAATGTTTCAGGGTAGCTATGTAAACGTCATACCTTCACCGGTGCATACGTCAATGAATAAAAAAAAAGAACTAGATAAAGACATAGACTTCATAGAACACTTCAAAATTGAAACGACAGAGTACTAGATGAAGACATAGACTTCATAGAACACTTCAAAAATGAAACGAGTTAGATTCACAGTCGAAATTGCTCAAGTCTTGATTTTCCTGTCTTCCGGATCAGTTTGTAACAGAAAAAAAAATAATAGAATTAATGATGGAGTGGACCAATTGCTCAAAGAAACTCATCTAGCACTTCAGAAAGCTTATCTAAAAGGGGAAGTCCCGTTGATATTTCAGGATGTGTCGCATAATTTCCATCTTTTCTCTTGTCATATCAACTCCATCTTGCTAAGTTAGTGCTGAGGATTCAATTTATTCGATTCTGGGGCATTTTTAAAGTCTTTCTCTTCATCTAGTAAACTGTATACCGTACTCAATTTTTGTGCGCAAAACCAGGTCAAACCACTCGGAGATTTGTGTATAACCTGGTTGAAATACTTGATTTTGATTCTTACCGCATAGTTTCAAAGGCCATAGTCAAAGCGCTATAAAAGGGGATGCCATTTGTGGCAATTCGTGAGTTTGAAAGGGTGGTGAAACGAGCTCATCCTACAAACACATTATTTTAGACATAATTTTTTTTATTTGCAGAGCTAGAAGCCACTTGTTTCTACATACAACAAAACAAAACATGACAAGTCAAGTCAGTCAAGTCAGTCCAGTCGGTGAAGTTAGTCAAGTCAGTCATGACACCAATCTCGACACTTAAACACCTTTCACATCTTTACCAGAAACGCTACTACCATCACGATCATGATAGACGGCTATTTCAGAATCATTATCATGCTGCGGCACGTCAACCAACTCTGTAGGAGCAGGAATCCGTTTATCAAATATAGTATACTCGGCACCAGTAATCTTGCAGTAAACCCAAGTTACACCAGCACGGACAAGTATAGCACCAGCAAGCCATAAAAGAGCACCCACAGGTGCTGCGACAAATGCGCCAAATGCACTCCAATCATCGCCGTAAAGTCCCGCTTGTAAAAGTAGAATGCCTCCGGCGCTGCTGACGTTTCCATCATAGTACACGAGTCCGAAAAAGAAAACAGTCAAAATACCGCCGCATCCAGAAACAATGATATCAAAACCATTCATAAAGTAAAGCCAAGGACTCAATCCAAGTAAGATGCTAGGAACCACAGCTGCTGAAATCAAATCTGCAATCAAAAAAATTTGAAGAACATTCGGTGCTTTGGTGGCTACAAACACCGCAGGTATCATAACAATAACGACCAAAGCACGTACATAGTAATTTCCCAATTTGTTGCGGAAAATATCATTGGAAATTGAGGATACCATAGCAGATTGCAAACTGTCAAGAACTGCAGTAGACAAAGCAACACCAAATACCAACACAAATCCACAAACCCAACCTGGAAGTCTCTCAACAAGCATAAAGAACGCCAAGGACGAATCTTCATCATTTTCGCCAGGCCATACATGTGCCCAATCAGCAATGATACCTGTGAAGCCCAACAAGGTCAAGTACACAAAGATCAAAAACGTCGCAATGCCGCAAGCAATTAAAAGCTCTTTATCGTTTCGAGAAGCAAATGTACGCAGCCAAAAGCCAGACAAGAAACAATCGTTTGATCCAATAGCAATAGGCAAGATGTAAAACAATTGCCAGCCAAGCTTAGTAGACTCGGTCAAGCCTGACTCCTTGATATAAGAAGTATCAATGTGAATCTGAGTTCCCATGGCAATAGAAACAATGACCAACAAAAGCGTCATCATAACTCCCTGAATATTATCAGTAAAGAATGATGTGTGGAATCCACCAAACGACGTGTAAATCGTGGTAACGACACATTCAATGATAATAACAACAAGACCGTTCACTCCTGTAAGGTATTCAACAAGATATTGAATTGAGGTCAATTCAGAAGCCATGTACAAAAACTGTTTTCATTTCAGTCAGATAAAATCCAAACCAACATACTGTGGTTAACATACCATAGTTAAAATCGTAAGAACTCCAAGGTATAGGCCAGGAATGTAGCCAAATCGTTGAAACACCCATTCAGTCAAGACAAATCCCTCCGGGCATCTCTTTCTGACTTGGGGACCAACAAAGGCAAAAAGCAAAATCGGCAGCGAAGAACTCAAAGCATAGACAAAAACACCTTGAATACCGGCCACGATTCCAATTTGAGGGTATGTCAACATAATTCCACATCCCATTGCTTTTCAACAGTCAGAAAACAGCACAACAAACACACAAACTGAACAGAAGAAAACTTGAGCTTCTCTTCTCCCCTTTCACAATTCGTCGAATTAACAAATGTGTGCAAGGAAAAAAGAGAAAAGCTAAGCCTCTAACGTAGCAAGCACATTCCTCACGCAAGTATTAACTTGATCGAGTTCTAACGGTGATTATCTCAGCCCGAACATATGTTCAAGCACCCGCAGTGGCTACATTTAACACAGAGAAATTTATATTTTACGAGGAGGATAATCCCTAAACTTCAAAGGCATGTTAACATTTTCGACTGTCTAAAAGAAAGGAAAAAAAATATAATAATAACTCACAGATAAAAGCATCACTCCTCGCTCATAAACATTCATTTCGACAGTGTCCAAGTAGTACTGAAAATTATTGAGCAGATAAGACAGAAATAAACAGAAGAATCAAGATGCAAATTAATACCGACGCAATTCATGACGCATCACAAACGAAAGCCAGCTCGTCTCAAGATCTAACGCAAGTTATGAAAATTTTATCATTCGGTACTCACCGGATGCTAGGAAGTTGAACGCCAACGGAATAGCTAGTAGAATCTGTTAGAACACTACAAACCATATTTAATAAAGATTATCAAGGCTCAACTTACGAGGCTGAGATCTCAAGGCTGCCAAAAACTCTTTTCGGCCACGAAAGTGCCAGGCAACGTAAAGTCCAAGTACCCTGCACAAATTAGTTCACTCCAGTCTATTTCCTTGACACAAAGAAACATACAGAAATAGTCCATAAGTGGTATAAATGCAAGCATAAGCTGCACGATCAGATATATAACCCATTTTCACAACCACAATTTGTAAAATAACAAGTTTTTGCAGCTAACTGAAAGTAGTTTAATTGAGCAGAGACCCACCCTTTTATATGATTGCCCGTAAATGACGCCTCAACCGCTGTGGCTGCCTTTCGCATTGACAGACGAAACTTTCGTTATAAGCCGTTTTTTCGGACGTCCCCACGCCGGATCGCACATCCACCCGACTTGTGTCGGCTGTCTGCATTTGCACTGCTGAGCACTACCTGAACAGAAGCTTACATCTACACCATAGAAATATCAGAATCTGAGTTTCTTCAATTACATACTGAAGGCCAGACAATGAACAGTAGCTTTGCATGCATATATTCAAGCTCTTCAAGATGAATTGCACCACAAAAAATGAATTCTAAATTAACCTGCATAAATTCCTTTCCCTTCATAAATATGGGTGCGTTTGGAATAAGTGGGTTTGTAGGTTTTAATTCTACAGCAGGTTGTAAAATCTACCCTAGGGTTACTGTGCTCACGAATCGTGACATTCACGCAGACATGTTTGGGAACTGTAGGTTCAAAAACCATCAGTACCCCAACCCACTGTAGATTCTACAGAAACCTACTTATTTCAAACGCACCGTATATCTCAAAAAGCATCATATTCTCAAATTATATTACCAAGATTTAAGTCGTACTTCGTTAAACCTATCGCCTTGGCAGAGAAGTGCAAGACGAAAGACAAAACTAATTTAATCAACATAGTACGCTGGACTGTAGGGGCTAGTATAGACAGTCAATGAGGTCAACTCAGGTCTTATAATTCTCACTCTCAGATCAAAGTTGCCCGATACCACAGGAAGAGCCACGACTGAGTCGCATGGACCATCACTCAATATATGATAACCACAAGCGCAGCAGACATTGCAACAATAACAATGGTCGCAATCTTCTGCTGCACTTGAGGTTGATAGTCATTCAGTGGCAGAGCCGTCGCTCAATGGATCCTCAGGGTTTGCTGGCGGAGCATTCCGGCGTTCGTATGCTTCAGACTGTTTCAAGTCCTCCCTAATAGCAAGAGATTAGTAAAACAAAAATGTCATTCATAAGAATCCAACTCACTCAAGTAAATCGATTGCATCTACAACATCTCCTTTGGCTTGCTGTGCGTAATAAATAGCTAATGCCATATTATCCTGGCTAATAAGCTCTAATTCGACCAAATGCATAGCACATTCGCGCTCACTCTCGGACGCTTGATTTTCAAGTCCCAATCGATTGATATCTGCTCTGTCTTGAGCTTCAGGACTGAGCTGACGCATTTCAATATAGTTGTAAGTGCGACTTGGCATCCGTGGACGACGTTCGCTAGTTTCAGGAACCCCACGAGACCGCCTGGCCGCTCGAATTCGCTCTGTCAAAGTCTGAGCATCTTGACCCAAAAACTCTCTATCTCGACGTGTTCTTCCTCTATCTCCAACCTGTGAAGGGGGCGCAGACTGATAGGCGGGAGCAGAGCTGTAATTGGAGATCATTGACGCAGCAGACTGACGAGAACGATAAGCTTCCGCTTCCATTGCGGCAGCATTTTCCTGAAGTATTAATTGCGGTGACGGAGGCATTCCCGGTGCGTTAGAATAGCTAGGTCCTCTATTCAGGACTGGCGCTAAAGGATCTTGTGTAGGTGCAACATCTTCAATCTCAATGATACTGCGAGAATGATGCGCATTATATCTACCGGCACGCTCTTGACTGGCTGTCCGACTCCGTCGATCAAACTGACTAAAACTGCCCCAGGGATTTTCTGCAGAAGTGACAACAGGTACATCAACTGACTCTAAACTTTTCTGGGGACTGATGGCTCGAGCAATCCGAACTTCATCCTCTAAATGTTCATTTTCTGCTTCCAGTCTCTCGTCATCAATCTTGAATTGACGTACAGCATTCTCAATTTCGGACACTTCGCTACCGTGCAAAGTTGTTGCTACTCCGTCCCACTCTGAAGCTTCATTGGTCATATTGATAGCATTTGACTCCGATAAAGGTGGAGGTGGTACATTCCTGGCTGAGGCTGCGCCATTTAGAATAAAATTAGAGTTTGAGGGCATCGTATCACCGTGCGCAACTTCATCCAAATTCTCGTTGTTTGCAGATGAGCCGCCTAAATCTTTATATGCGGCCATAGCAGGAACTTTGTAAGCCACTGGATATGGAACGCGCATTCCTCCAGGATGGAATGCACCGACAGCTAATGGAACTGATTGTGCAATAGAAAATTTAGGCGCTGAGGGCTTCATAAGGAAAGGGCGTGGAGGTAAAGCAGGAGCAGGATTGGAAGCCGAACTTGTACTCAGGTTGCTAGATTTATAAAAGTCTTCCAAAAGAGGGGCAGTTGGAGCAAATTCTATCAAGTTTGGCGTAAATGATGAGGAATTCACGAAATGTGCTTCTTGATTAGGTTGGGTATTCATTGTCATTTGCCCCGGCTTAACAGGTCCGTCACCAACCATTGGACTATAATTTTCGCGAGTTGATTCAAAAAGATTGTTAATCGGCTCAGCATCAGAGATTCTTTTATCGTCAAAAGCCTTGATTGTCTCAGTGTCACTTTCGTAAGTGTATAGTAAATCCTTTTCAGAAAAAGTTTCCGTGTTGGTATATAGCGGCGTAACAAGACCGTCTTGATCTTCGATATGCCCAGCCTGTGAAACGGATCGACCGATGAAGTCAAAGTCAGATGAAAAATCCGGATATGAAGATGGAGTTACTTGACTTTGGTTTGTGGTCGTGACAGTTTGAGCTAAATCAGATGACTCCCACATCGCGCTGATTTGGGATGCCAAGTCAGAGTTGAAATTGTCTTGAACTTCCACACGTCCTTGATACTCGGTAAATTGAGAAGAAAGATCACTGAGACACTTCTGTAGTTGGCTTGTTGCCAACTGTGTACTCTCCCGAGCAGAACGGATGGCATCGCGAGCAGTTTGAATACCAATTCCGGCTGCTTGCTGCCCACCTAAGACAGCTATCTGCCCGATTTGAGTTGTAAAATCCTGAAAACTTTCAATTGCATGATCCATAATGTCACGGGTGAACGCCGAAGCACGTGGTACCGAGCTATCAGCATGTTTAAGATTTTCGCCAATTTGATAAACTATTCGCTGTACCAATGCGGCAACATGATCGGACAAGTCGGGATCTAAATCATTCGGTCCAGTAGGATCAGAGTTATCAAGTCCCTTTGCAGCACTTTGTAATTGTTGGATAGCTTTTCTCACACCATCAACGACATTCTCTATCCAACTAGAGTTGCTGAGGTCAGTCGCATGAGAAAAGCTAGATCCATGCGTTAAGACGCTAGCAATCTTAGACTGTTCTTTACTTTCTTTAGCCGTGTTCATATCCTCAAGCAAATTATCATGAATTTCAGTAGTCGCAGGAGCTGGAGAGGGTCGACGCGATGCTATCTCCGCTTCATTGAGCATGTCTTCAAAAGCATTCACCAGCTGTCTCGAAAAATCCTTGTCAGTAGATTCTGAATATCCGCTTTCGGGTGTTGCGATGCCAGTGCTGATCCTTGTAGACTTTTCCGAAGGAGTATCAAATCTTGAAGGCGTGGCGTATTCCACATTGTCTTTTCGAGTCACAGAGTTGCCGAGTAACAGGTTCTGTTCGTTTACCTCAGTTACGGGTCCTGACTTCACAGTAGCATCCCATTCAGGACCAGCGTCGTCTGTAAGCATGAACATCGCTGGTTTGTTCACTTGCGCAAGCTCTTGTATACGCTCTTCAAGCTCTGCATTTGACCCGACCTATATATGGTTTTAGTTAATTATATGAGTATGAAGCTTTTAACATACCGTGATTCGGTCTCCATCTTCATCAATGTAATACAGAGGAGCATTTGAGCGTTTCACCATCAAGTTATAGCTTGCTCTGTCAATGCGCAAGAGAGAAGATCTCCCAATAACATTAAACTGCAGAAACTCATTATTTTTCACCTCTACCATTACTAATAGTATTTAAAGAGGAACTGGTAGTTCATACAGCAGACCAAAGCTGATCTGGAAAATCAGTATACCCAAAATGGTGCTTGGAACCGCGCCTCTATTCAATTGATTAGAAATGCAGATCTAATTGAAAGTAACAACCGCTAATGCTGCAGCAGAATTTTCCGAGTATATACTCAAATGGCTTAATTTTCTTAATTATTCTTCAGCTATTTGAGAGCTTAGAGATAATCAGGAGATTATAGCAACACAAAAGATAGACTGCTCAATTGGTCAGCTATGGATGCATACGCAAGCATCTCGGACTTCCCGGCATGATCGCCTACTTGAAACTTTAAAGTCCCAACTGTCTCTATCTTCAAACTCTAATTACGAAAATTATGGTTTGAAAATAAAGTTAGATGAAAGGCGGATTATCTTTGAACGATGTTTTAGCCCGACCCCCTTGATTCATGTAGCATTCATAAAGTATCTACAATTATCAGGGCACAGAAATTAGTGTACAGATCGGAAGCAGGCTTATTATTAAGGCTAAATTTCACTTCTCTATCGCGAAAGACTTCCCGCATGCATTGCTTGAGTCAGGTCTACACCGGTCGGAATAGGAATCCCAAGCTTTTCTAACTCGCCCCAGAATAACGCAGCTCTTTGAGAAGCGTGATCTAGATAATCAAACTCTTCAGCGTGTGCAGAAGCGGTGTCTTGAGAAGTGTCAGGAATGTCGACAAAGCCCTCTGCATCTTCTTCTGGCGGAGGCTCAATCTTTGCAGATATGATCCCCCACAAACACCATCCAGCCTGAACAGCTGCTTGCCAGATGGCACACTCTCTTTGTAAATCTAGAATGATTTTGTCGATCATATTTATATCATCATAACTTTCCAGGTTGTGAGTAACGTAGCTTTCAATATATCTTATGCGCTCCTCTTCATTTGGAAAGCGATTCGGGTGCATATCCTGGGGCCTTTGTGGATCGTGGTAATCCGCCATCCACTCGCTCTAAAATAATTAGTTACACACGCAGCAAACGACTTAATCAGTTCTTACAAAATGATTGGCTATATCATAGCCTCGAGTGTTTGGACTCGCATACTCAAAATCGATTACAACAAGTGTTTTATGCTCATTGGCAGGCTGAAGTAGAGGAGAACCCACCGCCGGCTCAACTCGCAATAGATTTCCGTATTGTGCCTGAAACCATCAATACAACAGCAAAACAGTCACCAAAGAACGTACATCGTTGTGTGCAAACACGAGGCTTTTATTTATTTTTTCTTTCCCACCCAAGTTTCGCTCAAGCCATTCTATGTAATGTTTTACTCCCTCTATATAAGTAGGCAAATCGCACTTCAGAATCCGTTTTGAGGTCCAAAGGACACCTGGTGAATTCGTATTCACACTCTCGTTGTATTTGGCCAATTCATCCAATCTTAATAAAGCAATTTCCGCATCGACAACCCATTTTCTGAAGTTGCTCCATACCCCCGGTCCAGCAGCTCGTTCTTCTGAAGTAAGATCGACACTGTCATGAAGCTCTCTCATTCGCTTCGCAATTCCACGACTAACATCCGGTTTTCTAATGTCTTCTTTAGTTAAAGTAGTCGCGCGCAAAAATTGCTCAAATCTCCCGTTGATAAAAAAGCCCAATACGCGAGGACCAATATTGCGTAAACTGAGGCGCTTCAGAACGGCGAGCTCTGTGGCCCTATCAATAATTTGAGATGTATTCGGGCCATAAACTCGAAGAAGTAACTGGGGAGCATGTAGAGTAGGTACAAAAGACGCTGTACTTTTTCGTCTCGGTAATGCAGGCTTAGTGAGTGGATCAACCGGAGTATGGTAGTCAACGTGGTGAGTATGGTGCGTATTGTGCAAGTATCTTGGTGGAGGTGTAACACAGTATACCTATAACAGCCGTCAGTATTTCAAAAACTACTCAAATTAAAGGTATTTCAAGATTGGCATACTGCATTGGTAAGTGCCCCTGATATCCTCGATATGGTTATCGAGGGATATTCTGCGATAGGTATTGATTTCCATTTTGGTAATTTCAGTCGATGTGTTAACTGCAATACTTCTTTCTTAAAGTGTTCTAATGGTATGCTAACAATAAATAAACGCTGCTTTTGTACGTAGAACTACATTCGACATACCTGTTGTCAAGCACAGTGTCAACCGTGGGAACATCTAGCATGCTCTCGTGATCGCTACTATGCTGACTGCTTCCAGAACTTCGCCGTCTAAGAACGACCCGAGGATGACTTGAGCTTGCTATTTGTTCCATACTCATATTTAACAAAGCAAGTGATTGAAAATCCCGAATCTCTTGCGTGTTAATATATATTGTGGCATATGGAAAGCGTACCTGTATGACGTTCGAACCAACTCTAATTCTCATAGTCTTCTCAAGCCGCGCGTAAACTTTGGGACTTCGACGTTCATCCCAATCCATTTATTTGCCTGTACACAAGCAAGTGACGCCTTTTGATACTATACATGCAATAATACTTCCACGCTTAATTAATTCAAATGGCAGAAAAAACCGGAGGAAGAGTTGTCTTTGTCGGCAATATCCCGTACGATCAGTCGGAAGAGCAGATTATGGGTGCGTCTTGATTAGATTCCTTTCTTGTAGATATTTGTTTTATTGAGTCGTCACTACAGATATATTCCAGTCGGTAGGACCTGTTGCAAACTTTAGATTTGTGTTTGACAAAGACACTGGTCGACCTAAAGGATTTGGTTTTGTTGAATACCATGGTAGGATGGCCTATAGGATTTAACGGTAACTTCCCATAAACTGATGTCTTCATTACTAGACAGCGAAACTGCAGCGTCTGCGGTCCGAAACCTGAACAATTACGAGCTGAATAATAGAGCTCTTCGTGTTGATTTTTCACATGAAACCTCTATTGGACCAAACGTCCTAACTAGTGGAAAAGGTGATTGGGCATTATGTAGTGTGATTGATAGTGTGTTCTTAACAAGTTATTATAGACTCAACAACATCCCCTCTACCGCCAGGTACACCACCCGCACCTAATCTCACAACTCCTGAGGCAATTTCGCAAACATTATCCGCATTCACTCCTTCACAGATGTTGAACATTTTACAAGAGTTAAAGAGTGCGTCAGCACAAAACCCACCTAAGGTTAGAGAGCTGCTTAAAGCATCTCCACAGCTTTCGTATGCTGTTGTTCAGAGTATGCTTTTGATGGGCTTGGTAGATGCTAGTGCAGTTGCATCAGCAGTCGATGCTACGCAACTTGCGGCACAAAAACAACAGCAACAACTACAGCAACAAGAGCTGCAAAAACAACAACAACAAAAAACTGAGTATGCGGCCGATGCAGCGCGGTCAACTGCGAATCCAGCTGCAAATATTAATATCCCCTCACATATTGATCCCCAAAAGGCTGCGCTTATAAAACAAGTTATGGCTCTTACCGATGATCAGATAGCAAATCTTCCAGAGGCTCAAAAGGTTGTGCTGATTGCGTTAAGAGAAAAAATTCGACGCGGCGAGTTTGATTTGGTGTAACTTTAAAGGATAAAAGCAACATTGTAAGCAGCAGTTTGTATTATAAAAATAAATGGCGTTTATTGTTACCGAATGAGTATCGGCTATGTTGTTTCTACGGCAAATTTTTTATTGAGTTAATGATAACATTTATTTACTATTTATTGTCCAGCAAATTTAACGCGAATCTCGAAGTTATTCAACAGAGTGTAAGGTTTATTAGTAAAAGGAGCGACTAAGTGCTAGGTATTCTATAATTCCCATAGTTTGAAGTGGTTCCCAAAAATGTAAATAATGATTAGAGCTTCTTCACCCTCCCAATGTTTGTACACAAAGATGACAATTCATATAGAAACACCCAGAAAATAAAATACATGTGGCAGATTTCAACAGTCTAAAATCCCCATTAGATGTTTATTATGTTAGTTGGTGTATTGGTCTTGATTGAACTGAATTATTTTCTAGACCAGAAATCGCCGTGAGTGTAAGAAAGCTTTCCAGCAAAGATGAAGAGCGATCCAACAATCATCACAACGCCCGCAAATGTAGCAGCACCCCAGTACTGTCCATTGTTCTCTGAGATAATAGCGCCAGCAATGGGACCTCCGGACAAAGTGGCAAAAGACATGAAAGAATTGACAGTTCCCAATCTCGCACCAATCTCTTCGGAAGGTGAGATGTCAGCAATAACAGCGTGCCAAACTGAGACTGCTGCACCAGAAAAGAATCCATAAAGAGCAGCGTACAGAACGATTAGTCCCACCGTGTTAGCAGGGATCCAAATTGCTAAAGTCAAGAGACCAGAGAAAAAGCAGCAGGCAAAATAAGTATTGAATCTTCCGAAACGGTCAGCAAACATTCCGGGAATAATTCTACCAAATACAGAAACCGCATTCAGAATGGAGATGAGATAAGACGCGAGGTCTGGGTCAACACCATGGGCAACTGCATGAGCAGGAATAAAGTTCTGGGGAATGAAAGCACCCCAATAAACGATAAAAACACCAACTGCTGTTAATGCGAAAGGAGTGTACTTGAAAGGGACGACATATGCTTTATAAAAATCAATCTTCTGAAGTCCAGGAGGAGGAACTCTAGAAGTCGTGAGTACGCACGATACGAGAGAAATTCCAAGAAGAACAAATCCGATTGCTCGAACGGCCCATCCAAATCCAGCATAACCAACAATTTGACGGAAGATGACAGGAATAAAAACACCTCCAAGAGCAGAGCCTGCATTACCGATTCCGAGAGCCGTTGCCCGATATTTCTCAAACCAAGATGAAATCGCTGGAGCGCAAGCGTGAAATATCATAGCACCTCCGGTGGAGGTCAAGACACCTTGTGCAAGCATGATCTGATAATATTGAGAACTGATGGAGGTAAGCATAATACCGATTGTCATTAGAATAGTTCCGGGGATGATAAGAGGCTTCGGTCCAACGATATCATACACTGCACCCACCAATGCCGCCAAAAAGATAGTCAAGAAAATCTCCATTGAAGTGATCCATGAAATTGCAGCAGGAGTGTAATCGTACAGTTGATGAGTTTGATAGTACTCTTGAAAAATGCCTGAAAAATTGATTAGTAAAACTGCAACAACGGATATCAGAGACCAACTTACCAATAACGACGACATATCCAAACGTTGTAAGCATTCCGCTAGTAGCTCCGATGAGCGATAGTATAGCCCCCCTACTGACATCGACGGCCTCTAGAACGACCTCTTTCTCCGAATTTAGAAGATTGGTATTCTCATCGGCGGCAGATTCACTTGTATAGACGGCAGTATTATTTTGTGTATAGCCTTCAATAGATTCGCTCTCTGATATGGATTGGTAACCCATGATATCTGCCTCTGACTTCGCCATTATTGATGAGTTTTTACTAAAATCTGATCGGCCTCTACAACGGCAGTCGCACTGACATATATAAGATGGATGGCGATTAGCTAGTTCAACCCATTACTGTATGTATTAGGTTCAGGGGGGCCTGAGCTTGATCGTATCGGGGTGTCTTGACTACTTTGAGACTCCTGTCCTGTGCACCGACAAATGCCGCTTATCGTGCTTCCATATTCCCTTGATAAGTTATAGCTCAAATGTCAGTCCAACCAAAAAGAGCTACATAGTCAGACGTCGCATATAAATAGCACAGTAAAGCAGATAGTGTCCACAGAGTTTTGCTTGTGAGAGCGAAGCATCCTTCGTTCGTTGGTTGAGTTTGCCGAGCGCCACGGAGCGGTCTCTGCTTTTGTGTGGCACTTTTTGGCTCCATAACAACTGGAGTATGATACTTTTAAAAACGTGGCTAAAAGCCAGAAAAAGATATTAAAACTAGTTCCTACGATTTAATACAATTAAAAAGCCTTATAAACAGAGATACAATGTTTCTTTATCAAGATTTTATTAGAGTTACACTCACGAACCTTTTTATCGATACGAGCCCAACCAGCGATAAACTTTATATGCTACAAGACGACTTACCTGCGTAAGCAAGGGCACTCGGCTCACTTCACAGCTATCCGAGGAATTTCATCTACATATTACTGAGAAATAAAAGTTAATGAGGGAAGGGCCAACGCGCAGTATATCATATTGCATGATGGAGCAAATAAAGAGTCTATATGATTGAGTCCAAGCCTTACTCATAAAAATGTAACTAATATTCTGAATCATTGATGAATATAAATGGTGTACAACACACCTATGTACTCACATATTTGCAGAGTGGATATGAATTCCCTCCGCAAGCACCTAATCACCTGCTTGCGTACTCGGCAAGGGACAAAGAAAGAAAGCCAATGTTGTTCATCTATTTTCATAGGACCGCATGTATCTCTTCCAGGCTAATCGGGTGACTTGAGAGTAACTGGCACAGTCAGCTCTGAATCTTTCTATATCTTTAGAAAATGTCCTCCTTCATAGGTTTCTGGTATCAGATCTTTCAGATAACACTAAACTGTACTTCAACGCGATATCAACACTAATGAAACGCGGAAGAAAAGTATATAGTACTGTTTAATGAAACTTCTGTTTCAACTGTCAAACCAGGTTACTCCACATTTTTTTGAGGTTTTTCAACTTGGTTAATCGATCCATATTAACCTCTGATACTCGTGTCTGAACACGAGTTTCAACGACTTCGGGAGCCATTTTGTTTACATATCTATGAGAAAAACATACAGCTAAAATGATTTCTGCAGGTGTGCATCAACAAATCCAAAAACTAGAACAATCAGCAATTTGCTGAGAAAACAGTTGCTCTTCAACTTTTTCGCACAAGCTAACCAAAGTTTCCAACTCACATTATGGTCTTTCTTTGATTTATTGTCTAACTTGTGATACATCTGCAAATCTATATTACTACCCCATTGTAGTAAGGATTACACACGACTTATATAATCATGCCCTACCGTGGCGTAAAGTGTTATCGCGTTTATGAACAAGTCGGTGGATAGCTGTGCGCTTCCCGATTTTCCCTTTTTGGTTCTTTAGTCTTTACAGGTATTTCCTCCTTATCAAAGAAATATCTTATTCTTGGTTTATTTACTAAGTGATGCTTTGACAGGTTACGTTTTACGAACGCGTAGCTATATTCACTCTCCATATTTTTAGTAATATATTTGTATTTTGTACCTTCATCTTGTTACACCCATAGCTTCAGCATATATTAATTCTTGATCAGTCAAGCAGTCTTTCCAGCTTGATGAACAGTTTATTAAATCCTGGATATAGTCTCTGGATGACTGTATAACTTTAAAAGCGGCGGACTGCACTTCAGATTAAATCACGATCAAGCTGATTAACTATATGTTGAGAAATCATCTTAAAACTGACTGATAATAAACATTTCTCAAAACTCTTTCCTCTATGCAATAACTTCGCTCAATCAATTTTGAGATGATATATTGCCGTTTGCTTCATTGACACAACCCAAGACAGAACCTAAGGTCTTATCCACTCAAAAATCTCTGAGCTTCAAAGACTTTATTATTGCCCAACATCGGTACTAAATACAGAGAGTATCCATGACAATTTATAAAGCATCTAGACCAACGGCGTATTTGATAGAAATAGTAATTTTCTCTCTCACATCGGGATTATATTAGTGAAGAGAATGATTTTCATTTATACACATCATTGCTCAATAACAAAACAAACAGACAATCTGACTGATATAACTGAATTGCACTTCATTTACTCATCAGCATTTGATATGTTATCGAGGGTAACGAGGCACATTTCAATAAACAATGTAGCAACATGAATTTGAGAGAAAATTGGTAGTCAATGCTAGCCATGTACTTCACCTCTACGAGGCATTGTGAGATGCCACTAAGTGTACGAAGCTGCCATCAACAGAAAACATTAGTGACTCCTGCAGAGACAGCACTGAAAGTAGTGGATTAACGCGTTCACAGGCAACAGGCAGAAGACACTGCAACTAATGGAGATTGAAGGACGATGCACTAGCTGTCGTGTGCAATAGAAATTAAATAAAATTGTTCATTAAATAATGAATAGCAAGAATGGCAGTTTGCACTTTGTATTACTTTTGTTTTGTTTTGTTTCGTTCCGTGATTAGTATTTGATGCAAAAATCTTTTGGAGTTTAACCAGATGCTTTGTCAGTGTTATACCTTCAGGTGAACACACTTTGACTATAAAAATAATAATGCCACGAGTACTGACGCGTTAACTTTGACAGCAAGGAATGCTGAGCCGCGTTAACTTAAAATTCAAGCTTCAGAAATTTGCTGGAGCTGGAAGCAAGAATAGCTCCTGACAATCACAATTGATATAGTATGGAACGGCGTTTTGTAATATTTTCAAGTCATGTTAATACCAGTGACTAGAAATTACAACTTCACTTGACAAAAGCGTGGAACGAGGGGCAAGAATGGATAAGCACAGATAGACACGTGATTTGACAAAATAAAAATACCGAAAAACGGTGAAAACGGTAAGAATAACTTGATGGGATTCATGCCATTCTCGCGCAGTAGCACACTACTACAGACTAAGTCTTGGATAGTAAAGAGGCAAACAAAAGAATCATGCCTGCAAAGACAATGAAGCAGCTAAGCCCATAACTCTAAACCGGAACTTGGGGCCGGCGCGCGGTACTGAAGCAAACCGTGCTTCTCTCGACCCATTGCTGCTGCTGCCGCCGTCTCGCAGAAGCAGCGGCAGCCTGTAAAAATGGCCATTAAAACACTGGCCTCGCAACTCAGATGCGACCCTTGAGCCGCACACTCTACGCGCCCTGTCCGCTCATTTCGCCCATACCGCCACGGAGTGCAAGTCTGTAGCAACGCTGTGTTCTGACAATCTCGGATTAAAATGAAAACGTCTCTGGGAAATCATGCGCAGTTTGTTCTTACAGATTTTACCATTGTGTAATGCTATTTTTTCTGGTAGAACGCAACTACTGCAGCAGCTAATGAATGGCGGTGCATGTGGCGGTGGCGTATGCAGGCCCGCGCCCGGCGGTGTGTAACGCGCCAAAACAGTGCTGCGTCGTCGCCGCCGTGCTGCACGCGCCGCTCTGCATCGTTTTTCTGTCTTCACCGCGCCGGTCTACCCCCTTTCCTTTACTCGTCCACTCGTGCGCTTATACAAATTTCACCTGTCTTAGAGTCTGACTGTATTGGGTGTGCTCGTCATGCGGTTAAGACCTTTCAACACTCTCATTGCCCTTTTGACGGCGGTGATAATCTTCCTGGGAATCTCTATTCTGTACGACGCGCGCGGCAAGTCTGAAAGCGTTGTTCCATTCACAGTCCCCAATGCGGTTCCGGGATCGGGTTTGAATAAACAGGAAATAGGTATGTGATTACTTTCATAGGATATCGTCGGATCGTGTTATGCGTCTGTGAACGCAATTGAACGTCTATCATCACTCTATCCGAATTAGAGCGATCTGTTCCATTTGGCGCAATATTGCTTCTCTGGAGCGAAGTTGCGTCAATCAATTGAGTTTAGTCATAGCATCAATGCCTTCTATTAAATACTGTCAATTGTGAACTTGGCCTCACAATTGAGTCAAACGACTTAATCCCTACACGAATGCATTAAATTTACCATCTTCCATCTAATCTCATTCAAATTTGCAGAATGGATTAAGGAGATTCAGTATGAAGAATTTCAAATTTGTTGGACTACAAAGTTCGAGACTACACTGCAGTACTTCCTTACAAGACTTACTGTTTTTATTTACCGATGGCACACGATCCAACTTTATCAAATGTTTGAAGATTCGCTAATATATATGTAGTTGCCCCCTCGAGCGGTATCACTATCAACAACAATGAGGAGAAAACTGTAGCTAGTGCTAAAGTTGGATCAGACGAGCCGAAGAAAGAAAATGCTGCGGTTGCGTCTCCAGCTACAGAGGCCAGTACCAAAAAGGCCGATTCATTCGACCGGCCTGACTTCTCTGGTTCTGAGAAATCAACTACTTCTTCCAAGAGTTCTGGAACTAGCTCTGAAGACTCACCAGAACAAGAGTCAAACAAGCAAAGTGTGGCTACCGAGTCCGCCTCTAAGCAATCCGCTCAGGAGCCTACTCTAAGTGACTCGACGCCTGAACCCATTTTACCTGCGTCAAAAGAAGGCGATTTTGCAAAGACAGCAGAATTGAACGCTGGAGATGCTGCACCAGAGTCTAGCCCCGACGACGTTGAACCAGATGAGGAACCAGATTCTAAGTCACAGTCTCCATCTACTGATGATTCTCCGGAAACTGTGCCTACCACTAAAGAGACCACTGAAGATGCTTCTAATGATGAGGGGGCATCCAAAGAGAAGTCCATTGCAGAACAAGCTGGAGAGCAACTAGTAGAGGATACCAAGAAAGCTGAGGCACAAGCTGAGGCAGCAGCTGAAGTAGCTTTGGAGGAAGTTGAAAAAACAAATCATCCCGAACCTGCTGCTATTGATCCAGCCAAGACAGCACAGGAACAGAAGGAAGAACAAGCTCGTAAGAAAAAGGAGCAAGATGACAAAAAAGCTGCTGCTTTAGCTGCTTACGTTGCGGCCGCTGAACATGCAAAGAAAGAAAAAGCTGCCTTGGCTGCTTACGTGGCGGCTGTGGAAAAGGCCAAGAAAGAAAAGGCAGAAGCAAAGGCAAAGGCAAAGGCAGAAGAGGATGCCAAAGCGAAAGCGAAAGCGAAGTCCGAGGAGGAAGTCAAGGAGAAGTACAGAGCCGCTGCGGATGCTGCTGCTGTCGCCTCTACGGCGGATGCCGCTGCAGCTTTGGAAAAGATCAAGACAGAAGAAGAGAAACTCAAAGCTTGTAAGAAACGATTTTGGCGATTTGGAGAAACGTAACTGACTTTATAGCTTATCTTCCTGCGATTCCTAAAGGCGATCTCCCCAATCCTTTGCGTATCATCCTTACTGAGAATGGTGGATCACACGAAGAAGTTTTTGCCTCACTTATTTACGCTTTTGCTCAGCTGCCTAATTCCTATATTTACGAGTATTTGTTCCGTCCACGATTCAACATTTTTACTGTTTTAAAGAGTTTTGGTCTCAAGAATCTTTCAAAGCCCCGTGGCTCCACTTCTATGAAGTTTGATGCCATGAATCCAATTCCCGACGTGATTTTAGGTACAACATGTGAATTTGATATTCGCCGTTTGAAAGATCAGTTCAACACCATGCTTGCTAGTGGATCGTATTTATTTTGCACTGTTCACCACGGCGATAGATGGCATAAAGACTCATATTATCACTTCTACAGCGATATTATTCCATGGATTGAAGCAAAACGTGTTAGTTTTGTCTTTCTGTCTGGACACACAAAACGTTTCATGGAGGAGAAAGTTATTCCATCATGGGCTGAAGAGCACAGATCTGTCAAGGAAAGTTTTGTGGTCTTGGTTCCTGTTTTCCCTGTTGCAGTTGAAAACAAGAAAGAATTATCTTTCAGTTTGCAAGGAAATTACGAATCTGAACGTCGTGATTACAAATCTATTTTCAATCAGTTCGAGTCATTTAGCAAGAAGAATCCCGACAACGAGCGCTTGCAGCAGCTGCGTATGCATTTGATTGGTCACGGAAAGCATCCTGACGTCCCTGAGTCTATTAAAAGTCGTGTTGAATTCAATGAAGGACTTGAATTTGCTGAGTTCTACAAGATTTTATCAGATTCTTTTGCTCTGTTGCCTGCATTTGCCAGCGATGAATATTACGATCGGAAAGCCTCTAGCTCTGTACCTGCATCTTTGATTGCTGGGGTTCCAATTGTCGGCAAAAGACGTTTACTTGAGACTTATGACTACCTCACAGAGGATTCAATTTGGTTGCAAAATGACACAGAAGCCGATCTTGATGTGGTGGAACGAATTTTGGAGCTCCCAGAAGGTAAAATTGAAGAGCAAAAAGCTCGGACACGGGCTCGAAATTTAGAAATCGTGCAGGAAAATATTGCAAAGGCACAGACTTGGTGCAAAAATATCGAGTATAAAGTCAAGAGAACCGGAGATGAAGTGGTTAAGGCGGGTTGGACTTGGGAGTGGTAAAGAAAAAGATAGAGTTGCCTCTTAGGCTTCCAATCTTCTGTATTATTTGAGCACATCTTATACGCTTCACTTTTTAGAAAGAGAAAAAATGGCTCTGTTGATTTATTTGTTTGTTTGTTTCTTCGCTACTGCATGGTATTGACAGAAAGGACTCGTAGAGAGCAAGAGAAAATTTGGTATTATTTCTTTTGTATAATTTGGGTCTATTTTTTCATATATTATTTTGGTATGTTTATTGCTACTTACTATTATATCACCGACGTTCAACTAGATTGTCGAAAAGGCGTGTCATTATGTTAACCTATCTATTTGTATGTTAATGTCTTCATTTGCCTGCTTTAATCCTAATGAGTCGTTTCGTTCACTTTAAACAATTGTCATGTCTTCTTCAATAATGTAATTTGGCATACAAATGCTGATCTGCTGAACCGGCCAGTGTCACTCCTTTTTTTTAACAAATCTATGCTTCTCTTCCTTGTCTATTGAAATATTTACCAAATTGGAGTATCTGCGATGGGAGATACGATTGTAGTTAAAACTTGAGTTCAGAATGATTAAACGTAGACGGGGTTGTAACAACCAAAAGTTTTTATGACTGAAAGCCTTGTGACATACTGAATCTAATCTATATAGCTTGAGCATAGAAAAGGTAAGTATTATTAGTGCTTTGAAAATTATTTTGATTTCATTTAAAAATGCTAGTTTTCAATTGTAACGAACAAAATGACAATTTGTGTAGATTACGTAACGCAACTTGAAAGCCCGTTTGTATCCGTTCCCGAGCGTCTTACCTATTGTATGAATGTTTAACGCAAATAAAGTCTTTGTAATTTTATTTTATTTGATGAAGACTGATGACTACAATTTACAGTAATAGTATCAAGAATTCGATTTTGAATATCCCTTTCTATAATACAATACTCTCTGACTCATTTAATGCATTTAATCGGACGAGACTACGGCACAATACTTTTAGAATCGCTTATAGTAATTCCGTCAATGGTAAGAAAGGAAGAGGAAGAAGTCGTCGGAACATCATGCCATTAATACAACACTATACTGCTCAGCCTTTTTATGGCACAGGATACATTGATACTCACTGTCATTTGGATACAACACTAGAAATGCTGAAACAAAAAGGATGTCAAGATGCTGAAGCGATTGATGAGATAGGTTTAGCAAATATGCTATTCCCAAGCGATTTGGAAGCTGTCGTTGATGTATTTTGTGATATACCTGTGAATATGGCATGGAAAAAGCTCAGTAATGTTGATAACTGGACAAAGCAAAACTCTGGAGTGGAAGATGATGATGGTACAGTAAGAAAATGGGAAGGGCAATACTACTTTACCATGGGCTGTCATCCTCATAGCGCAAAAAACTACAACCCTGAGGTTGAAGAGCAGATGATGGAGGCTTGGAAGGATCCGCGCTGTGTTGCTGTTGGTGAATGTGGGTTGGTATGTTCCAACATTGAACCATTGAAAAGGAACATCGATTCTCTGGAAAAAATTTACTAAGCCGCAATTAGGACTACAAAAAAAATCAGTCGATGCCATCAGTACAAAAGCAAGTATTTATTCGGCAGATTGAGCTAGCGAGCGGCGTACTAAATAAAACCTTGGTGGTTCATACCCGAGAAGCAGAAACTGATACACTTCAAATTCTGAAACAATATTTGCCTGCTGAACACCCACTCCATGTACACTGTTTCACCGATTCAGTAGAAATGGCATTAGAAATTTTGGCTCATTTTCCTAACTCCGTGATTGGAATTACTGGAGTTATCACATATAGTACACTGCTTACTACTACAAGGCTTATTAGAGAAGGCGGTAAAGCTCTTCTTGAACGATTAGTACTGGAAACGGACTCGCCTTTTATGGTACCTAGTAAGCTGATGAGTGCAGCGAGTAAGGAAAAGCAGGGTAGCTACGCTGTATCACACTCAGGAATGATACCGGCGACCGTTGAAAAAATGTTAGAGTGCTTCCAAGAGGGAGGAGAGAATACGCTGACAGGCAAGGATATCTTGCGTGTTACTACAAAAAACGCTAGAAGAGTTTACGGTATTTAAATTACCAGACTTATTGTAAATATTGGAAAGGGAGCAATTCATTAATAAAATCCTGTCAACCTTCAAGCTCCATATATTTTTATTTATGCTCCGCATACCCTTCTCTCTCACTGAATAGTTCGGATTCGCGTCCTTTCCACCTATCGCGAATCTTTTCGACCTCAGAGCTATCACGCTGAAATGTCCATTTTCTAGCAGTCATATCGTCACTGATACTCAGCAACGATCCGTTATTTGTCCAAGATACAGCTGTCGTTTCTTTCCTGTGTGCATTCACTAAAGCAGTGCCGATCACTTGGTTATCAGTTGGTTTCATCTCCGCTAAAGCTTTGCGACCTCTTCCAGATGAGGGAAATACGATAATACAATTGTCGGAACTTCCACAAGCAATGTAACCTGTACTAAGACCTGCCGCGGCGATAGCTTCAGGATCCGAAAGCACACTCAGTTTGACGTAATACGTATCAACAGTCAGTCTAGGATGCCGCAAAATCTCTAAGGGACAAGATAAATGGGAATCATTTAACAAAGGATATGCGTATACAGAACTATCGCGACCCAAAGCCCAAATCTGCGATCCATAGCGATCAACAGCTATTGACGTAATTCCATGTTGTGCTCCGTCACAACCATTGGACTCTGCTAACGGCCGTAGATATTTTTTTGTGAGATCAAGTTTTCGAATATCCCATAATCTGAGTTCTAAAGATCCTTCTCCTGCGCTGACTATTGTATACTCGTCCAGAAATTCGATTGAAGTTACACTTCTAGCATGAGCAGTTTTGGTGCGTCTTCCTTTCTCCCCATTTTGTGCTCGTACTATATGTCCAACAGGTATCCTTTTCTTCATCACTTGTCCTTCATCACTTGATGTTGCAGCTCTGCGATCAAATAAGGCGATTGATCCCCCTCTCGTCGATGTTAACACGATATTGTTATTCACTGGAGAAAACCTGATTTGTTTGACTGATGTTTGCCCATCCGGATATAAGATGTCTGTGCATATCTGTTTCTGTATATCAAATACTCTTGCTGTCTGGTCACCAGAGGCGGTACCTAAATGCATATCATCACTCGAGAATGCGAGATCGAATATGGCGCTGTCGTGACACGCCATCGTGATTAAAGGTTTGCCTATATCCCACTCAGGTTAGCTATATAACAGAGGATTATTCTCTAACACTTACGTAGGCTGTTTTTTTCCGAGTCCAGTATATGGACAAGACCATCTTCATCCCCTAAGGCGCTGATAGGATTCTTTGAGCAGCTTGTAAGAGAAAAAGGTAAACTTCTGTCGCGTCCTGAGCCTAGTATCCGTCGTCTCATTTCACTTATGTCGTAAATATCATCTGTCGTGGATACGAAATTTTGTAACTCAAATCGATTCAGATCGTACCGAGAATCAAACACATTATGACACTCAGTTTGTCGCCCTATCAATTCGCGCATAAAAAGTCTTCTGGGCAGGCTTCGAGAGGCATAGTTTTTAGAGTAGTCGGGCCGTACAGACTGTAGTTTGCATGGCACCCTTGCGAGCCTATGAGCCTCAGTTCTTTTGAGACAGGGAGTTGAATCGGGAGTGACCAAGCCTGTGTTTGATTGCGAAGGATATGATGGTTCAAAAACATTCAGAGCTGAACTTTGTGTAATATCTGAAAGTGGTGAAGACTGTAGCTGTCTCGAAGCTGTCGGTGATTTGGAATTCTTAGTACTAGTATTGAAAAGGGTCGTTTGACTGTAACATTTGCGCGTTGTACTATTCTTGAGATCTCTGTCATCAAACTTTCGTTTGCGATCTCCGCCATCGTTCGGCGACGACCACGACATTTCCAGTTTATTCTTTGATCACAATTGTTAAACAAGTTGATTGTGTATGTCAAAAGCGCAGTCCAACTTTACACCAATTTCTAACGCGTCGTGAATTGAGATAACGCGCCGCACCGCTCGGTAATTATTCACGCGTACGCGACGCGCCCATGTGCCTATAACGCTGCAAACCTTGCCCTCAGGTTTATAGCACAAATTTCATTGTAAGCTGTACCTATCGAACACAGAAATTGTGCTAAAACATGATTTTTTTGACAGTAATGCCATAACAGATATATTATGTCTTTTTTGTAGCCATATGTTCGAGCTGCATTTTGACAAGAAAGGATGCTAACTTTCATTAATGAAGACAGATACCTCATGGGATTAGAGCCATTAATGCTTAAAAAATAACACTTTTATGGCTTCAGAAAGCTCAGAACTCTTAGGGAACTTCTCTTTGCGATCCTTGCATAAAGCAGCAATGACCTTTAAAATATACGTTTATGGGAGCGGAAAAGCAGCAAGCATATTTATGCAAAAGACAAAAGTCCATTGCAAGTATATGTCTGAGTTTCTTTTCATTACCTATAAAGGACTCACACCTTGGAATTCTAATTACTGGCCTCCAGCGGAATAAATAGCTATCGCACAGAAAAAAAGCCATGTTCCCAGATACAGAAATAGACATGTAAAGTAGCTAGTTCAATAATGCTCTGTGCCACATGCTCGTATAAATGCGATGCTTACACTACATTCACGTTCAGATATGCTTATAATTATTTGAGTTCTCAATACTATAATTGCTATACGCATAAAATCATTAATTTCTTTTATCAATATCGATTAAAAAAAGCTCCAGCTGTGCTAATATCACTGATATCCATAAAAAGGTTAATAGATAGGGTGATGCTATGTTCTGGAAATGCTCATGATAGGGCTAGTTCCGGTTGGTGATAAAAATAGTTCACTGTATAACGTGAATGTAGGGTATGCGTCGCACTTAACAACGGTATCGTAACGAACAATTTCTATTTTAAACACTATAATCTCTCTAATCTATAAAAGTTCTACTACGGTCCAATAAATCTGACTATATTGTAGACGTTACTTAGGCACTGATATTATTTCCAGGGTTGTCACATCTGCGGCAGTGCCTTGAACCTGCTTGACCACTTCCTGATGAACCATCATCCCGTCGATTTTCAAAATATTTCGTTCCATCTCTCTCTGTTTTTGTGGTCATATCTACTTTATCTTGTTTATTTAGCGTTTTTTATGCTGTAGACTTCTTGTTTTACGCTTCAAGTGCCATGGTTACTCTAGTCTTGGCCGGTATTAGAGAGGAGGCCATTTGTGGCGACCTTTTGGGTTTGATTGGGGGGTGGTGAGACGCGTCGCGTTGGCTACCCCGACGCATACCCTACATTCACATTGACCTTTTTGTGGCGTTTATAAACGTTTTGACATTTAAGTAAGGTCTGTGATAGTGATATTTTCTGAGTCTTGTGATGTCTTCTCTTTGACAGGCTACAAATCCCTGTGTCAAAGCTCAAACTACTTTCACACTTATGCCTTGCTCAAAATATCACAATAATATATGTTACATATTCTTTAAATATAATTGAAATATTATATTTCAACATAATATGTGTCACATACTCTTTGAATATTTTAAAAAATATAAGGGTATTTTCAATAAAAAAAAAAGTAGGGAACAAACGTAATACTTTTTTAGAATTTTGACCATCTTCTATCGCTCGCGCTATCCCAATCAAGTTACTATTGACCCTAACCCAACGTAATCTGGCTCTCAAGTTCAGAACTAGGGCTAGGGCCCGCAGGATGTTGTAAAAGCAAAACTGGTCATGAGCAGGGATTTTTCATGTCTAAATTAAAATCTCATAGAGATAAGCAATGTCTTCTTGGTAAACAGATGCTATACTTTTTGGTCTCTATCCATACAAACTTGCTTGCAGATATAATTATTAGGGGTTAGTACCTCATGGGCTTAGGTCAAAAGCAGTACCAAATTGGGAATTTGATCCTCCTGCATCAGTACAGAACAGTCAAATCTACTGATCCATCATGGATATTATGACAAAGGACTCAGAAATAGTACCTTTATGAGTTCAAAAAGTGCAAGGTTTTTTAACTCAACCTCTCTAATGCATTTTACAATAGAATTGAAATGATTTTAACCGGTATTCCTTCATGAAATTAGAAAATTATTATTTAGCAAGTTGGTGTAATAACTCTTTGCAAGCAGGGTAAAAAGGTGTCTCTAATGCTTGCTTTTAGAAGGTACTACTGTAACTCCAATTTTTGCAAATTCCGCCGAACAGTGATATTCTCACCTTTTTTCTGTGCCCCTCTGTAGTATCTCACCCAAAATAAGCAAAAAATAATTCCTTTTTTTTTCTGAACATGAAAACATCTAAAAAGATTAAAGTATGATAATATAATATGATATTATCACCAACCGAAATAGCCCATAATCTTATTGAATGGCATTGGCAATCAGTAGAATTTTTGGTAAATAGGGTTTTTTTACTGAGGGTTGGGGCTTAAATGTAGCTATACGGATATCAACAATATCAGTTTAGCATATTAATATAAGATATTTTAAAAACCCGAACCATTTTAGCGATAAAATATTAAATCGCTAGCCGATATCATTATAAGCATGTCTGTTCACGTTGATGATATTTTACATTAGGTATCGACAGTCCACCCCTACCCACATAGTTAAAACTCTTAATATAACGACTTCTACCTTATTCAACTAAGTTCTTCAGTAAACTGCTGCATTTTGGTCATTTTTCAGTAATAGCTCCAGATTGAGGTCGAAGTCTAGCTGAATATACGGCTGTTTCTTTTTGAAATAGTGATAGTGTATTCAAATCATCTTTATTAAACATTCTTTGAAGTTACCCTATTATGATTACCCTACAAAGTGATATCCATATTAGGAAGTCGTCATCTTGTATCTCAATATTTTTTTTTTCATTCATTTTATGTATGCACCTGTGAAGGTATGATGTTTACATAGCATATAGATAGGACTTCTATTCAAGTCCCTACAGTCTTATAAATTACAAATGACAATGTGAACCAACCATGTATCCAAAGTAGTAGGTGGAGGCAAAATAGAACCATTAGCAACTAATCCAACCAATCTCCGCATTTCTCAGTGGTCGGAATTCTCGTTTTACTGTTCTTGATTTTTTCTGAAGTGTATTCAAGAGGGGGACTTATTTCTGATGGGGTCTTCTCTTTTTCATAATTTTCAAATCATCAACCTTACTAAGGTGGGGTAGCTTCTCAATTGCTCAGCCTTCAGTCACTAATCTGATTATGCGCATATATACTGTCGGTGCTTTTTTCTTGCTTAATGTTCCTTACTCTAATCAAATGCCATTTTTTGCATATACATGTCAGCTACTACCAATGCCATTTGATTTGAAACCGGGTAAAGCTAATGCATCATAATTTCTAAATATGTATTGTATAAACTTAGAGGTACAAAACACAAATATATATTCTTAGAGTGGAGATAGTATATAGCTACGTACTGTATAATGTAACCTGTAAGCATATAACTTAGCAAACAATACTAAAATGACGATAGTTCTTTGAAAGGGAGGAAATACCTGTAAAGACTAAAGAGCGAAGGAGAAGTCGGAATGCGGGCCGCTTATATCCGACTTGCTCATATAAAGAAGG